>SNQJ01S0024672.1:118397-141770 GCA_010110895.2 Picea sitchensis | reverse complement strand
ATTAGGGGGGTCGTTTTAAGATTTTATCAGGTGCTAAGGTCTCAGGGTCATCTAGGCTGTCTCATCATCATCCTCAAAGCGACGTGCCCTTCAGGACGCACTACGTGCTCCAAGGGTGCCACTCGCCTCGATCGCTTCTGTCGTGCGATGTGCCCTTGAGGACGCACCACGTGCTCCAAGGGTGCCACTCGTTGGCTTGACGGATTGGTAGACTCTAAAACCCCTGGAGTCAACACTCCGCCAGGTGAATCTTGTGGGAGACTAAGGGCTCTAGGGAATAAGGCCCCCGCCTTATTGCGCGCCCCTTAGAGTCATCATGAGCGACTGTCGGAGTCTGCCCTCATGGCATCGTGGATCCTCTCGAACTAGGTAATCGTTAACCTACAGTTCGAGCCACGGCGGGAGTGCTAGTAGGCTGTGGCAGGGCTGCTATTCACACCTCTCCCTCAATCTCTCTGGATCTCGTGTGGCCCCTCTACTCCATATGTGAGTCCGGTTGGCAAGCTATCGTCAGCCTGCATCATCAACCATCATGTCAGCAACATATCATATAATCAATAGTATATCATCAAAACGAAACAATAACATCATAAATGAAACAGCTCAAATACCCCACTCCCTGACTCAATCCGGAGTCCAAGGGAGTTCCACCGATGCCTCAGCATCCTCAAGGTCCGACACCCTGCACACTCAAAGAAACTGAGTCAGCAACACCTGTCTATACCAAGGTAGTAAAAACATCCTGTCATATAACTCAATGCATCATAATGAAAGAAAAGTTTTATCATCATATAATCCCAGATCACTTGCGAGCAAGTGTCCTCAAAGAATAAGTTTGGTAAGTGTGCCAGAGCGGGATGTTACAGAAGAGATATGATGGCTACGCTCATTCGCTAGAATATTATTACAATGAGGCTCTGAAGGCCTTTCATGATAAAAAGTAATGCCAAAACCCCATACATCCAAAAACCTGACCCTAGGAGATGAAACGCCAAAAGTCATGTGGGCCCTATTTGGGTAAGTTAGTACATTAACTTCTTCAGGTTGTAACTTTTTCATACGATCTTCGTTTTAGGCGCATGATATCCCGTTGGGGAGGTATTTTTGAGAGCTATGCATTACACCATCAAAACATTGTGGTGAGCCAAAAAAATATTGTTTAGGGGCTAAAAATGGCTCTAGAAGTACAACAAGATGTGATGACATGAAAACATACAAAATAAGCCAGTTGGATTAGGTGAGAGACCACCAATATCCACATCGAAGATGTGTAAGGATTCAAACAACCTTGGAAGTGTAGAACCTACAATTACAAAAAAGTACAGAAGAACATAATGTACTCGAAATTAAAAAAAGGAACCAGTTGAAATAGGTGGGTGGCCACCAATATCCACCTGGATAAAAAGTTGACAAATTAAAAATTTATGTTATAAAACAAATGTTTTCTCAACAAAAAAAAATAAAAATCGAATGGATTATCATTTGTTTACATGGAAAGTAGAAGCCTTAGTTACCATATTGCACTCTAGGTTATTTTGGATCTAGAGATGCAATAGATGTCGTCATTTCAATTTTATTAAGCATATATGTATTTTTATTAAAGTTCATACACATATGCATGTGACCTTTAGATTAGAATTCAATACTTAATATGCATGGATTCTATTAATTATTGGTTTCTCCATCTTTATTTTATGCATATAATACTCCTTTAGTTTAGAATTCAATACTTAATATGCATGAATTCTATTAATTCTTGGTTTCTCCATCTTTCTTTTATACATATAATACTTTTTATACCTAATTTCGGTTGCATCCCAAAAAACAATTAAATTCTACATTAATTTTAATATGAAAAATACTTTGTAAAACAAGTAAATAAATTTAAATAAAATAAATACCAGATGTAATTAACTCTTCATTTTAATTGAAATACATCATTATCATTAAAAAAATCATACAAAATGTATACATATATCATTTAAAATGAACAATATTATAATGTAGTCATCACTTTCAAGAATCCAACCCAATTCACTCAAGAATAAATCAAATTGTCTTATAACAACTTAGCCCAAGTGTGGTAGATAGGCTCATGGATGTGAAACATGTTTAGATAAATTACCTAGGAATATGGCATGCATGGATCTTACTAAAACTTTTATCTAGTGATCAAAACCACAACAACAATGGTTCCCCCCACTCTCGATCAAGGATCTTACTACCACCTTCAGTTGGTGATTGCAACCACAACAATAGTGTCACCTTGAAATTTGAGCCCAAAGGAAAACAATACAATGATTTATCCACACTACGCTTTAGTACCCCCTCATGTTGCAGGTGCACTCCCAGTGCCTTAAACCACATAGACATAGTTTTTCCCAACTCACCAATATCATAATATAAATGCATCGACAATAGTAAGTTCTTGTACAACCAACTCCCCATGAGTTATCCATGAGTTACCCCTCAACAATAAGAAGGCAACAAATTTAATAATGTCAAATCAAGTAAAACCCTCTGAAAACTTGTCTCTTGGTTTCCCACCTACTCATGAAAAAGTCAATTTAGGCTTTAGTTTGGATTTGTAAGTGTCCAAAACCAGGTAAAAGTGAAATAGAACCCTTTCTCCTTCTATGCATTAACACAAGTTTACTTTGGAGGTCATTTTCACAACTTTTACACCTTCACAAAGATTTTCCTAACTCTAAGATAGAATAGGATATCATAATCATACTCATTCAGACATGAGCCCTTCCCCTGGGTACATTTCCCCATTTTCCATCAATGCCTCAACTTGTAACAAATTAATCTATCCAAGGTACCACTATATATATGACATTGTTGAGGTCATTTCCCACTTTCAAAATTTCCCTCCCCTTTTCTATTTTCCCAAATTCTTTTCTCCCTTTCTTTTCCCTCTTCTTTACTTACCTGTTTTTTCCCTTTTCTTTTTTCCCTTCTACTTTCCCTTTCTTGTTCTATAATTCATCATTTTTTTAGAATAGTGGGTTCCCAGGCTGGGGGACTTACATATCCTCACCTCCATCCATAACCTCACATCACGAGTCTAACCGACCACTGTGTTGTTCCATATTTAGCGGATTTTATGATCGCGGGTTCCTGGGTTGGTAGGGTCGAACTCTCATACCCCATGTTCTGTGATATACATCTTCCATCCAAAAGCTTTTTGATCTACATTTTGACCCCCAGAATCCTTGAACTTCCAAGTCTCATTCCTCCTACGATGAGTCTATCTGACTGTCGTTCCATTCTATACTTAGCCTATTTTGCACCTTTTGTCATCATGGACTCGTGGGTTCGCGGGTTCCCAAGCTCACAAAAGTCTCAAATCATATATCTGTCTCGTTCTTCCCCGCCACCCTCATGTTCTTCCCAATGTGGATTTACTATGCTTTGAATGATAACATCTCACCATGCAGGTTCGAAATGATTTCCATTAATAAGTGAAGGGCTCGAGGAGATATCATATTAAAAGGAATTAAACCAGCATTTACAGAAATTATAGTATCCCCATCAAGCATTCATTTTAAACATAATATTGAGAAAAGGAATATTCTCGTCAACTTATCGAAGAAACTCATCAACAGTTCTGTGGAGAAACATTGAATATTTTCGGGCGTGATGACCAAACTTTTCAGTGGTCCAGAGAATATTCCTACTACTCATCCCCTTCTTCCTGAAAGGAAGTAATATGCACGTCTGGAATTGTGCATGCAAGTTGTGTCCCAGAAGTATTTGTCTATAAGGAGTTGTTCACCTCATGCGCGGAGAGATATATTCCAAGCTAGTGGAATATTCAGTTGGGGGACCATTCCCCTATCTCTATGTCGCCTCAGGTATTTCGTAATATGTTGAGACTTCCCAATCCAACACTTACCTTCAAGGGAGAATATTGCAGATAATTATTAAAGAAGCATGATAATGGATTATACCTCTTAACTGAATTCCTAGAGAACCCAACGACCATCCCTAAGGACATCAAGAGATTGCACGTTAGCTCATTTAAAAATCCTTTAAAGGAAATTTCTTGAATTTTCATGAGGATAACATGACAAGAGACTACAGCCAGCATCTCCCACATGATTCTCTACATTCTATATTTTATCCTCAAAGAAAATTCTATATTCGATTGGGGAAAGTTGATTTCCATTGAAATCTCTTCCCAGTTGTCCCAATACAAGAAGGAGAAGAAATTATTTATGTCATCTGATTTGGTTTTCGTGATAGAACATTGCTTCCAGTTATCGATATTATCTATGTGTAACAAGGTAAATTGTGAATTCGACCCAGTAACCTTCTTGTATCAAACATTATGGAGGCACAAATCTTCCCAACATTTTTATAAAGTTTTTAATGATTTTGTCACAATTTTTAAAGGCTTTCTATTTGGAAAGGACACTCCCCAAATGTATGACCATGCGAGTAAGTTCCTTGATAGGAAGGGGACAGTGGAAAAAATGGAGAATTATAATGTTATAAGGATTTTCGGTTCAAAGGAAAATCCTACCTTCCTTCTGTACCACATATCTGACAAAATGTTTGTTACTGAAATAGAAAGGCAGTACAACTGCTGGTTGCATTTTTTCCATGAAAAGAGAAAAAAACAATTCATACCTCTGCCTTGGAAAGTTGGGGATTTCATATTTAAAATATGAACAATATTAATGAATTTACAGGCCATTTCCATAGCCTGAATCTAAAATATGTTGAAAGAGAAAAAGGGTTCGACCCTAGAGGAATTTTTGTAGAACATCTACAAGTAGATGGTTTCAACAATTCCTTCATTAATGATATTCTAAATGAAGATGGAGATAATGTCTTCGGCACTCTTGCTCGTGACATCGGTGACCTAGAAATGATACTCAACACCAATGAGTCATACAAATAGAAAGGAAAAGGTTCAAGTGAGAAGAGTGCAAAATCCCCAACTGTCACTCCAAATAGTACAACAACTGAGATTAGTTCTCCAATGACCCACAAAATTAATAAAGTAACCCATACTTCTTTAGGCAGAGGAGGAGATAAAAACCCTCCTTCAAGAAAAATTGACATCAAAAAAGTATTCCCCAACACTGACCAGCCAAAGAACACAGCTTACCAGAATCCTGAGATGGAAATAATTGAGAGCGAGACCTTCGATGAGGACGAGTCTTTTGTATTTCATAGCATTGTTTTTTACAACGAATCCAAAAATTTAATTATTGAGAAAAGAGATGTAAAGAATGAAAAGGGAAAATCGCGTTCAAAGATCAACCTACAGAACATGTGGCCTTCCCAAATTTCCCAAATTAACCAAACAACTGAAGATTCTCTAGATAACTCTATTGGAGGCCTTGAAGGAGAGAATGTGAGGTTAAAGGAAAGAATAAAAGAATTAGAGGAATCTTTAATGACTCTTATAGTAGTTGTTAGTCCTTTAGCATTGATCGGGCCTACCACACCTATAGAAAAATTGAAAGGATCAGCAGTCCTTCTCACATATTCCAGGGGATATGTGGAGGATAACATTAAGAAAATAATGGAATTAATTACAGAGGATTTGGAGATGTAAAAGAGAATGGTCTCTTTTGGAATGAGGGCACACACCTTCCATGAATATATTACAGGCATATTTGAAAAATGAAGAATGTTTTTACCTCGATGCAGGTGTACCCTTTGGTTTTAAAGTTACCAATATCACAGATTTGAGAATAAGAGAGGAGGATCTCCCTTCTCTAAACCAGATAAAAAAACTAAACACATGCTGGAAGGAAAAGGTTAAGAAACTTAATATTATTGTCCAAGCATGCAACTAGGCCATAACTAGGAGAGAAGAATTATTCAAAAGGTTGATTGAGATAGACCTAGACAGGAGAACCAATAAGGTCCAAGACCCCAAATTGATTCTCAACTCATTTTTCTTAACCAAGCAAGCTTTTGACGAACAAGTTGAGATGTTTAAAGGGTTATCATTTGAAAAATTCTATGCCATTCTTGAGTATAGTGAAGATGACGTGGAAAACTAGCTAGTCGACTATTCAATGAAAAGTCAAGATATTGAAGAAGATTTGAGGAATATTTATATTAATCTAAGGGAATTGGAAGGAGATATCTTCAATATAAAAATCTAACATGAAATCACCATCGCACCAATGATAATCTACATCGGGGAGTGATTTAAAAAGGTTGTCGACAAACTTACCAATGAAGGGAAAAGGGAAGTTGAAACGGTTCCTGTAACCGTTGATGAAAGCCATAAAAGGAAATCAGTGAGAAAGTGAAAAACATGAGATACCATCATAGTAAGTTCATACTGATCACGTATTTTTGTATTTGTCAAGTTCTTCATCCAGTTACTCCACCATTTTAAATAGAAAAGTTTAACCGAAGACTCATAATTTATTTTTTCTTCTTACCAGGTCTTGTTGTCCTCTGCCGCCCACTTTTTTCTTTCTACAAACTTCATTATTATATATATTTGATTTATGGTATGTAGAAGCCCCAATACCAATCATTATGACAAACACATTAAGATTTCAGAGAATATGTATTGAACTATATATTTTTTAGAAATTCCAAGAGAACTATTTTGGGAACAATATCGACTATTCTTTGTAACCCACTTTTATGAATATAAAGTATTTGAGGTTGATCTATCATTATATTTATTTTATCTGCCCATGTATCATTTTGTCAAATTTCTCTTATGCATGCATATCATTTTCTTTTACTTTTTTACATGATCATAAATCTTTATCCGTACTATGATGGATGTGAGGAAATTATGTTTATTTTCTTTAAATGTGTGAATGTGTGTGGTTCCTGGTCCACTCTTAGGAACTTTCTTTAAAAAGAAAATAAAAAACATTTTATGTTTTTTTATATATATATTTTTACTTTTATTCAACGAACTTCTATAAAAGTCCCACATTCTAAAAAATATCGAACAAAGGAGTACAACTTCTATAAAACCACAAGGGGATTTATATCCTAGTGAGGTTTTCATTTTGGTCCTAATGGATTCAAGTGTCAACAGTTTTGGAGACCATACTGGGGACATGAATTGAAAATTCAAAACCCGGCCTAGTGTTTTGAAAGAATATATGACTTTACCCCAGGGTGATAAGCCCCATTTAGAAATTGGATTGAATAATCAATGAATAATTTTACTCTAGTTGTGTAATATGGTAATATCAACAAAACAGATTGGAGAAGAGTTAGAAAGGTCCTGGAAGATCTTGGTCCAAGAAGAAGATAGAGAAATGCTTCAAATACAAAGGAGATAAGAACGACAAGATTGAAGAAATCAAAGGCTAGATAGAGAATCACAAGAACAAGGTCAAGATCGAAGCTGGACGAATACAAGCCACCCATTACCGGAACTAAAAGTAAGAAACTCTCTAGCCTTAGAAGTGAAAATTGTAGTACCGAAGTCTCCTCAGAAATGGCAAAGAGAGACAAAAAACCACGAGAAGAGCATCATGAGGAGAGACAAGGAGGTGGAAGAGATGTTGCATGAAACCAAGGAATCTCAGGGTTTGGAAATAGAAGAAGGGTAAGAGATTCTCCTATTGATATTATAGGTGAGAAACATGAGCTCCCTTTTCTCCCTAAGGGAACCTTAAAGGAATTTTCTTGAGAAGGGACAATCAATGCAAAGAGGCATCTGCACTTATTTCTTGATGTTTGTGACTTTCATGGAGTCGAATATGACGATGTCATGGTGAGGTTGTTTCTGCAAACTTTATCAGAAAGTGCTTATGAATGGTATACAATTTTTCTCAGTAAATCCATTCTCTGATTTAGTGACCTCGAATCTATGTTCCTAACTATGTTTTTCTAACAGACTTCACCCATATTGGGTTAAGGAAGAATGAAAGAATATAATATTTTAACCTCATGTTCAATAATACCTTGAGTATAATTCCAGAAGATAAAATACCAAATGACCCGGTCATTCTTGGTTGTTATAAGAATGCAATTCCCTTGAATGTAAAATACGCCATCAGAACATCCCAAATGGACACTTTGGAGGAAGAAATGACTAAGGCCACTGAGATGGAACAAATTATGATTGATATGGGTGTCGACCCTGACATTATACACGGAAGAGTACAAAGGCATATGGGAGGATTGAATATTTATAATCGAGGATCTTATAGCTCGAGAAAGAATGAACAATTGAAACCTTTAGCAGCTCAGAATCAAACGAAGGGAGGAGGATTTTTTAAAGGAACCATACTTGATGTAAAGGTTGATCCTCTGGCGGTGCAGGAAACAAGGAAAATAATTTAAATTGAATAGATGAATAGAACCATCAAACATATGAATAAAAAGATAACCAGACTTAAAAGGGGAGATAATTACATACCAAACCCAAAAATGTTGATTCCTAAATAAAGGAGGAACCCTCCCCCCGAAAACAAGGTCAGGTTTGAGAATATTGATGACCCACAAAGACCAAGGGTTCCCAGAGAACCTACTCCAAACATGGTTGTTCTGGATGATGTTTATGACAAGCAATTAATCGATCAAGAAATTTATTACTTACCTAATGAAAGCTCTGAGACAGTGCAGATGGATGGATGTGAAACATCCATGTATATATTTGGAGAGGGCGAAAACGATACTAACTTGCAATAAAATGTCTCCTAGACAAGAGGGATTGTAAATAGACCAAAGAATAAAGGAGACTTTGACAAGGAAAAATATAAATATAAATATAAATAAAAGGGAAAAACAAATGAAAAAGTGTCGAATGAGAAAGTGGCAAATGGAACCAAAGCCAACACATGGCGTCAAACTCCACTCAAATGACATATAATGTCATAGAGGACTTAAGTAAATTGAGGATAACTCTGCCTTTTACGGAAGTGGTAAAGATTCCTCAGTAGAGACAGAACATATTGAATTTTTTGGATGATCTATCAGAAAGAACTGAAGCTATCATTACCACTCCAAAATAGAGCCAGAGCGCGTCGACTGCCAAGCTGAGAGGTAAAATTCCACCCTTCTACATTTCAATTGAAAATCATGATGTTGCATTACATAACTGTTTAGTTGGCACTGGTGCGACAAATAATATAGTGCCACTTGTGGTCATGGAGGCATTGGGCATGAGTTGCACTAAGTATTATGAAACCAGTGAGAGAATATATGGAATCGATTCTAGAAAAAGTGCCAGCGTACGGAGAAATCAAGGATTTTTATTCTTGGATTATAGTAGCCCCCCATATCATCATAGTTTTCAATATTATTGTGGTAGACCTTCCTCGATCATATGGGGTTGTGTTGGGAAGAGATTGGACGTCCATGATCGGTGGATATAAAATGAATGAAAAAAGTTGTATGATGCTACCAAGCAAGGAGGGAACAATCATTAAAGCACCCCATGAACCCAAAAACCCTTCTCCTTCAATAAGAAGGACAATGAATTAATGGAATATTATATAGATTCTGATATTGGAAACTATGTTATGTTGGAGATGGAGCAAAACAAAATCCTAGAACAATTTCAAGGCTTGGAAGGCCAAGAATGCGTTTTTGAAGGCTATTGGAGGATGTCATTCAATGGAGACTATTTTGAATTGAGAATAGAGTTGGAATTGTTCTCATGAGTCTAGATAAGATGATGCATCCCCATGTTGTAATACTAGAGTTTCCATGCATGCATAATGAGGCAGAATATGAAGCATTTATCAAGGGGATGATCCTAGCACAAGGAATGAAAATAGAACATATTGTTGTGACTAGAGATTCATAGTTGGCCATCAATCATGTTACCCAAAGGTACAAAATAAAAAAGGAAATACTTACGTTGTATTTCAAAAGAGTTAATGAACTCACGAAATATTTCATCTCGTTCAACATTGCTTCAATTCCAAGGGACAAGAATCAGAAGGTCGATTCACTAGCCTTGACAACCTCATTATCAAACCGAGACGATTCCCTAGGAAAAATGTCTTTCCAAGTATAAATAGATTTTTGACTATCTTTGATCGATAATATTGAGTCCTTACAAGTATATGACAAAAATGAACAATTGGAATTTTTTTTGTTAAATGATAATGATGAAGAATAAAATAACTCATGTGTCATCCCAAAAGACTGTATACAAGATTAATATTTGTTTACAAAATATGATCATGCCAGGAATCTCCTTGAAGAAGTTTCAGTTCAAAAGGTGCAAGAAATGAGAAAAGTCAATATTGGAACAGACAAGTCCCAAAATATGTCAACTTGGGAGTTGATTGCACCACCAAAGAGGTTGATCAATATGTTTCCTTATTCAAATAATATATTGATCTGTTCGCTTGGACCGATGATGATTTGAAGGCCTATGATAAAACGATATTCCAACATATCATTCCTTTCAAGGAAGAAGAGAAACCAATAAAGAAAAAAATAAGGATGATGAATCCCAAGCTCAAACCTCTCATAAAAATAGAATTTGAGAAGTTGAAGAAGGCAGGGATAATTTATCCCATCAAACATTTAGGCCGGATTTCAAACCTAGTTATTGTATGTAAATCCCTGAATCAAACTTCTCAGATGCACCAGAGAATCAAGAGATATTTTGATCGAAGCACAACTATGAAGAACTTTCAGAAGGGAAAGTTGGTACTACTTTGGAACAAAGACAAGGAGAATTATTCCATGCATACAAATTTTGAATCACTCTGGATCAGACCCTATGTCATCGAAAATATATTGGGCTTTAACTCCTATATGCTCCATGACATGAAAGGAAAAAGGCTAATGTTGCATGTCAACAGGCAACATTTGAAAGGTTTCTTCTCCTAAGAATTTTTCATTCTCATTGTACATAAGTTTATTTTTGTTCAGTTTGTATATTCTTAAATTGACTCCATAGCCCAATGGGAAAAGGTACCTGGTCACAAGAGATTATGGATTCTTGACAACCCACAGGGGGTTATCATCCCACATTTGGATCCTGTTGTTGAGATCATTTCCATCTTCTGAAATTTGCCTCCCCTTTTCTATTTTCCCAAATTATTTTCTCCATTTATTTTCCCTCTTCTATACTTACCTATTTTCTCCCTTTTCTTTTTTCCCTTCTACTTTCCTTTTCTCTTCTATAATTAGTCATTTTTTCAAAATGACGGGTTCCCGGGTTAGTGGAATTATGGATTCTCACATCCATCCATAAACTCACATCACAAGTCTGATCGACCTCTGTGTTGTTCCAGACTTAGTCAATTTTACGATCTCGGGTTGGAGGGTTGGAGGGGTCAAACACTCATACCCCATGTTCCGCGATCTTGCATCCAAAAGTTTCATGATCTAGATTTTGACCCATGGGCTCTCCGAACTTCTAAGTCTCATTCCTCCTACGATGAGTCTGTCTAAACACTGTTCCATTCTATACTTAGCTTATTTTTCACCTTTTATCGTCATGGACTTGTGGGTTCTCGGGTTCCTGGGTTCACAAAACTCTCAAATTATATCTCGCTCTCGTCCATCCCCACCACCCTCGTGCTCTTCCCAATGCTCATTTACTATGATTTGAATGCTAATAACTCACCATGTAGGTTTGAAAGGATTTTAATTAATAAGTGAAGGGCTTGAGGAGATCTCCTATTAAAACGAATTAAACTAGAATTTACGAAGGATTATATTATCCCCCTCAAGCATTCATTTTAAACATTATCTGGAGAAAAGGAATGTTCTTGTCAACTTATGGAAGCAACTCGAAAAAATTTATATGGAGATACATTGAATATTTGTGGCCATGAGGAACATATTTTTTAGTGTTCCAAAGCATATTCCTATTACTCATCCCCTTCTGCCCAGAAGGAAGTAATCTAGACGTCTGGAATTGCACCCACAGGTTGTGTCCTGAAAGTATTTGAATTTAAGGAGTTGGTCACCTGGTGTGGCGAAAGATATATTCCAAGCTAGAAAACTATTCAATTGTGGGACCATTCCTCTGTCTCTTTATTGCCTCCGGTATTTTGTAAGATGTTGAGACTTCTCGAGCTAACGATTACCTTCAAGGGAAAAGATTGCAGAGAATTCTTAAAGAAGCATGAAAATGGATTAGACCTCTTACCTGAATTCCTGGAGAACCCAACGGTCGTCCTTGAGGACATCACGAGATTGCAATTTAGCTCATTTAAAAAAAAATTCTAGGAAATTGCTTGGCTTTTCACAAGGATAAAAGGACAAGAGAATACAACCAACATGATTCTCTACATTCTATATTTTACTGTCAAAGAATAGGCCATATTTGAATGGGGCAAGTTGATTTCCATTGAAATATCTTCCCAGTTGTCCCAATACAAGAAGGAGAAGAAATTATTTATGTCATATTATTTGGTTTTCGCGATAACACATTGTTGTTAGTTCTCGAGATTATCTGTGTGCAAGAAGGTAAACTGTGAATTCAACCCAGTAACCTTCTGGTATCAAACATTATGGAGGGACAAAGACTCCCAACATTTTTATAAAGTTTTTAATGATTTTGTCTTAGTTTTTAAAGGCTTGTTGTTTGGAAAGGACACTCCCCGAATGTATGACCAAGTGAGTAAGTTCCTTGATAGGAAGGGGACATTGGAGAAAATGGAGAATTATAATGTTATAAGGATTTTTGGTTCCAAGGAAAATCCTTCCTTCCTTCCATGCCACATATCTGACCAAATGTTTGGTACTGAAATAACAAGGAAGTACAAATACTAGTTGCATTTTTTCCATGAAAAGAGAAAAAAGCAATTCATACCTCTTCCTTGGAAATTTGGTGAATTCATATTTAGAAATATGAACAAGATTGATGAATTCCCAGGCCATTTCCACAACCTGAACCTGAAATATGCTAAAAGAGTAAAAGGGTTCGGCCCTAGTGGAATTTTTGTAGAACATCTATTGGTAGTTTGTTTCAACAATTCTTTCATTAATAGTATTCTGAATGAATACAAAGATAATGTCTTAGGCACCCCCGCTCATGAAACTGGTGACCTAGAAACGATACTCAACACCAATGAGTCGTACAAATAGAAAGGAAAAGGTCTGGGTGAGAAGAGTTCCCAACTCCCAACTGTCACTATAAAGAGTACAACATCTTGTAGAAGTTCTCCAATGGCCCACCAAATTAAGAAAGTAACCCATAGTTCTTTAGATGGAGGAGGAGATAAGAACCCTCCTTCGGCAAAAAAATGAAATCTCTCACAAGCTTCCTTTTAGAAATAAAAGAAAAAACATTTTGCAAGAAGAGGAGGGACCTCGAGGTAAAAGAAACATCCACGACCTCTCCCTAGAGGATATGGAACTCAAATTTGGCATCGAAAAAGTATTCCCCAACGCTGACTAGCCAGAGAACATGGCTTACCAGAATTCTCAGATGGAAATAATTGAGAGAGAGACCTGCAATGAGAAAGAGTATTTTGTATTTTAGAGCGTTGTGTTTGATATCAAGTCTAAAAATTTAATTATTGAGAATAGAGATGTAAAGAATAAAAAGGGAAATTCTTGTTCAGAGATCAACCTACAAAACATGAATCCTTCCCAAATTTCCCAAATTCACCGAGCAACTAGAGATGCTCTAGATAATTCTATTGGAGTCCTTGAAGTAAAGAATGTCAGGTTAAAGGAAATAATCAAATAATTGGAGTAATCTTTAATGTTGCTTCCAGTACTTGCTAGTCCTTTAGCAATGATCGGGCCTACCACAGCTGCAACAAAATTGAAAGGATCGACAAGCCTTCTCACATCTTCTAGGGGCTATGTGGAGAATACAATTAATAAAATAATGGAAATAATTATAGATTCTTGGGAGATGTCAAAGAGCATGGTCTCTTTTGGAATGAGGGCACATGCCTTCCATGAATATTTACAGGCATATTTGAAAAACGAAGAAGGTTTTTACCTCGACGCGGTCGTACCCTTCGGTTTTAAAGTTACCAATATGACATAGTTTAAAATAAGTGAAGAGGATATCCCTTCTCCGAACTGGATAAAACAACTAAACACATGCTCGAAGGAAAAGGTTAAGAACCTTAATATTATTTTCCAAGCATTTAACTAGGCCATAACTAGGAGAGAAGAATTATTCAAAAGGTAGACTAAAATAGACCTAGCTGGGAGTACCAATGAGGTCCAAGACCCCAAATTGATTCTCAACTCGTTGTTCTTAACCAAGGAATCCTTTGATGAACAAGTTGGTATCTTTAAAGGGTTATCATTTGAAAAATTCTATGGCATTCTTGAGTATAGTGAAGATGACGTGGAAAACTAGCTAGTCGATTATTCAATGAAAAATCAAGATATTGAAGAAGCTTCGAGGAATATTTATATTGATCTAAGGGACTTGGAAGGTGAGCTCTTCAATATAAAAATCCGACATGAAATCAACGTGACGCCAATGATAATCTACATCAAGGAGTGGTTTAAAAATGTTGTCGACAAACTTATCGATGAAGGGAAAAGGGCAGTTGAGACGGTTCCTGTAACTGTCGATGAAAGTCATAAAAGGAAATCAGAGATCAAGTGACAAAAATGAGATACCATCATAGTAATTTCATACTAATCACATCTTTAAGTCTTTATCAAGTTATTCCTCCAGTTAATCCACCTCTTTAAATAGAAAGGTTTAATCGAAGACTGATAATTTATTTTTTCTTCTTACTAGGTCTTGTTGTCCTCCATCGACCACTTTCTTCTTTCTACAAACTTCATTCTTATATATATTTTCTTTATGGTCCATCGGAGACCCAATCCCAGTCATTATGACAAATGCATTTAAATTTCAGAAAATATGTATTGAACTATATATTTTTTAGAAATTCCAAGAGAACTATTTTGGGAACAATCTCGATTGTACTTTGTAACCCATTTTCTGAATATAAATTATTTGAGGTTGATCTATCGTTATCTTTATTTGAGCTGCCCATGTATCACTCTGTCAAAGTTCTCTTATGCATGTCGATCATTTTCTTTTACTTTTTTATGTGATCAAAAATCTTTAGCCCTACTATGATGGATGTTAGGAAATTATGTTTATTTGCTTTAAATGTATGAATGTGTGTGGTTGTTGGTCCACTCTCAGGAACTTTCTTTAAAAATAAAATAAAAAACATTTTTCGTTTTTATTTTATATATATTTTTACTTTCATTCGATGGACTTCTATAAAAGTTCCACATTTTGAAAAATCTTGAACATAGGAGTACCACTTCTATAAAAATGTAGAGGGATTTGTGTCCTTGTGAGGTTGTCATTTTGGTCCTAACGAATTCAAGTTTTAGGAGACATCATAATCATAATCAATCACATGAAATAATTCATTAATGAGGCATATGCACATAAATCATAGATCATATCATAACATGAAATATATCATAATTCATATCATTGATGTGTTAAAGAATAACTATAATATTCAAGCATTGTCCAAGAATCTCAAGGGCTTCTTAAATATGCCACCACTAAATTGTTAAATAATAACTTTAATATTCCAAGTAACCACACAATATAAAAACATCATGAATCACATAAGAAAAGGGAAGATCATCAAACCGTGTTTTCATCATCGATCAATATGACTAAGTGTTAAGAGTGAATGTCAACATCCACAAGCCACATAATTGTCAAGAAAGGTGAAATTATATAATCGTAAGGTTTCCAACACATGTATACACCATTAATCATATTATGATATGAAATCATCATCAAGGACCATTAATGCTACTTAGCTATTATCAAGAATACCAATGCTTCATGCAATATCATTATCAATATCGAAACATCAACACATCAACAGGCATAATATCGAGACATCAACACATCAACGGGGATGTTAAATTAATTATATATATATATATATATATATATATATTCATTATAATAACCAATGTTACAAGAACATTTAACACTATTTAACTTATCATATAAGAAAACACCAATGTTTATTACAAATAAGAAAATTGTATTTAAGTAAATCATATTTAAACAACCATAGAAGCAAGAACATGGAGGTTTATGGGTATAGGACCATCATCTCCTACTATTCAAGTAAAACATCCATGTAAAACATCCCTATCGACATAGCACATTTATCCTAAATACATAACACCATCTTGGCAAAGTTCAAAAGTATCACTTCAAATGAGGATCACTTATCATAGTTCATGAAGAGTATACTCATCACGACACCATTAGTCTCACCAACACACGAAATATAACCAAAGCGTAATGGACCAAAAAAATAAAACCTTGATAATAGTTAATGAGAAGAGCACATCACATATTACCAAGGTGCATTTCTTTAACAACTAGCCAAAAAATGAACCATTATCCACTAAAACATTGACTAGAAATAATTCATAACCAACCATCATTGTATGTAACCATGGGATGTTAATATCAGATGTGTATGACCTCGTCGTAATAAATGAAATTTTCATGATAGTTAAATTATTATACATTACCTCTTGTAGGATATATTGTTATGGATAAAAAGTCAAACTTTATTGACTTAAGATTTTTTTTTTGATTGTAATGTTTTTTATATATATTATGTATTAAATTAAATTTTTGAAAAATAAAAAATGATTTTTAAATTATTATTTTTTTTAATTAAAGATAATTTTAATTTTTTTTATTGGTGTAGAAATTTGACTTGATAAAGATTATTTTATTTTATGAGTATTTGTTAGAAATATAAAATCAAAATATGCAGGTTTCCACAGTTTGTTTTTTGGATAAAAATTGTGTATGAGTTTTTGAAACATCCAATTTTTTTCGATCTTCGTTGGAAAAATCTCTTCTTTTATCAAATACTCCATTGAATTAATTTATAAAAATCAACATCTTCACCTTGGTGAAAAATACCTCATGGTAAGCTTTGATGCCATTTCTTTATTCAACAAAATTCTGATATTGGAATCAGTGACCTTGATATCCAAATTGTTAGACCCTGAACCTTTTACTCTCATCAAAATATTTCTCTCTTCTAACTTATTCACATTTAAAGGGGTTTTCTATGAACAAACTAAAGGCATGTCCATGGGGTCATCCTTATCCCATGTGATTGCCAATATATTTATGGAACACTTTCTGACTTTAGCACTAAATAGCTTTCATCTCAAAACCAAGTGTTGTTTTGATTTTGTAGATGACATGTTTGTAATTTGACCTCATAACCATTCCAATTTAATCTCATTCTTCAACCACTGTAATAGCATTTCTCTTGACATACAATTTACTATGGAAATCCAAAAGGACAACTTTATTCCCTTTTCGGATGTCTGCATTTCCAGTCTTCCTGATGGTTCCCTTTTACACAAAGTTTACTGAAAGAATACGCATACCGATAGATACCTTCATGCAAGCTTCCACCATCATTCAGTTCAAAAATCTAGTGTCCTAAAAAACCTAATTACTCGAGCCATTCAAATATTCATCCCTCAATTTCTAGTGGAGTAAAAATCCCACCTTAACAAGTCTCTTTTGTCCAATGTCTATTCTCTCTCTCTCTCTCTCTCTCTCTCTCTCTCTCTCTCTCTCTCAAATCAATCATTCATTCCACTCGACCAAGAATCCTAAATCTAAATAAAAAATCACCTCATCCTCCCTCATATCCTAAGCACTCATTTCTCTTCCCTATGTATAGGGAACCACTGATCATATATCAAGACTTTCAGCTAAGAAGAATATTCAAACCTTATTCAAGCCTTACAAAACTCTCAAACAACTTTTTAGAATTGCCAAATATAAATCCAACCCGATTCTTGGCCCAAAAGTTTACCAAAATGTCTCCTCTAGTTATAATTCTTACATAGGTCAAACTGATAGATCCTTCAAACCCTGTCTTAAAGATAATATATTTCACAGTACCCATAACCAAACTTCCAAATCAACCATTGTCACACCCCCTCAATTTACTCTTTGTTTTTTTATTTCTTTTTAATACAGACAAAGATGCAACATTGTATTTCAAATCTGGTGTGTAATAACCTAAACTCTTTGTTTTACAGACATTAAAATATTCTTCTGGTAGATATTGATTATTAATGATATTGTGTAATTTGTCTTTTCTCCAATTACCATAGTTATATATATTTATACACAATTTCCTACATTATAATGGTTCTACTTAACTTCACACCATATTCCTTCATGGCAATATACACAATGTTGATTCAAATTTATGTGTTAGGTTTAGACGTTCTTTGCTTTCCTTATTTCACATGGGATCCTTATTGTAATTTATGTTGCTTATGTTCTATGGCTGACGGGTTCCTCCTCTTTTCTTCCTAAGAAGATGTATCCAAAGTTATATTACTTATGCAATTAATATAATGGTTTATCCCCCCCCTTGAATGGAAATGTTACTAAACTTAATGAGCAGTTAGGTGAGGTGTTAATATGTTGACATAGTGCTTATACTGGTTTACCCTTGATTTAAACAATGTTAATGTGATATGTTGACAATATTTAATGAGAGCTTAGGTGGTGCGTTAAGTAATTAACATGGGTACTTGTCAACCTACTGAATGAGCGTGTCCTAACCTGTATCATGGCATACCTTGCTTGTGCCAACTGTAAACTTCCTTGGAAACGGGGATAGCCTAGTAATGTTCTGACCATCATCTAACTTCTGAACAATCTTCCCATTGTTTCATTTCATTCCAGTCCGAGTTGAGGGTTTCTTCGCGTTTTTTATTCATTGCTCAGATTCTTCATGGTTTCAATCTTTTTTTCTTAATTTATTCATTTTGTTTTCAAGTTTGGGTGTTGGATTCTTACACTTGGTTCTATGCAAAGTGTTGGTTTAATTCTTCTTCCAAACCCAAAAAATGTAGGTTATATGCTTTTTCCTCATTTTTAGGAAGGTTTTTATATTACAGTATTGTTATTATGTCTTGACACTTTGTCTCTGATGCTACTTTTGAATTGGGTTTTTATGTAAAATATCCTTCTACGTAGTTTATATTTTCTTACTTAAACCCTATGCTATGTAAATATCCTTCCTGCGCAATTCATATTTCTTTGTTATATTCTCTAGATAAATTTTAATCATTTTTAATTATGGTTCATGGAGACTATAATCTATGATAAAATATATAGACATGAACAACAACATGGCAGAAAAAGCTCACTACACAACTCTTATTGTATTCACTCCAATGTTACATATTTATAGTACAATGGGTGATGCCACCTCATAGAGATATTTGTTCTAGATCTTAAAATCATGCATGATGACTAGGCTAGGCAATCTTAACTAAATATTTAGTCATCACTTGAGGATATATTACTAATATCCTAAATGAATAATACAAATATAGGTGACAATTTAGACTTAGTGATTGGTAAAGGTAAGCCATAGGCTAATAATCCCCCCCTCAATCACATGTCTGATCGATAATACCAACAATAAAGCATAAACTAGTATCAATTCCAAGTCTTCATACTGAAACTCCTATGCTGAGCCTCAATGAAGAACTGCCTAAAAAACAACCAATCTGGATGTTGAACATGTTCATTTTTAATGAACTGGAAGAGAGCTGAGATATGGAAGTGAACAACTGCAATATCTGAACATTTCCTGATTGCTTGACAATTTGATCATTTTGCCAAGTATCTGAGCTAGAAGAATCTGATGTCTTATGCTAATTGGTGAACATGTAGTATCACCACTCTACTATCAGTGTATCACTGAAAGTGCTCTTTAAATCTATGGTTTGGGATGACCACTAACCAATTGATACCATGTATCTGATGGTTTTTGGATAACCACTAACCAATATTGAAACTTTTAGGTGTCCAACAACATCCCAATGTATAATGTGTATGATTCAATCGCAAGTCATTGAACCATAATCATGTCGAAGCCTTCCATCTCTGAAAAATCTCACTATGTAATCATGTGAGCCATGATGCATGCAATTTGTTCACTTAATGTAAACTCCAATCTGATGAGAGCGAACCAAGAGAAGTGGATCAACTTCTAGTCTGACACATCCCTGAAAAATGCCTGATAACTCAATCAAATGCCAAGCTACAATGTAGAAGGATCATCTTTTCCTCTGCTAGGTCGAATGACCATCTATGTGAACCAAACGTCCACATCATTGCTCTCAAAATTAGAATTAACATCCAAATTATGTATGATTCAACTTAAACTTATTGAACCATAGTTCTGCAAAAGTTTGTCATCTACAGACCGCAGTTGCCCATTTGGCAAATTTTATGTCCATCTGGCATACTTGATGTTTGTTGTTGTCGAAACTTTCTGTCTGACAACCAATTCCATCATCAATTCCCCCCTTTGTCAGTTGAAAGGAGAGACCACAAGTGGTTTCATGAACCATCATCACTGGAATTTTGAACTCCCCCCCTTAAGGTGCATGAGAGTTACATCATTGTACTCCCCCCTTATATGCTCAAGAGAGTACCATACTTGTTCCATTTGAGTACAACACAAAGTGGACATGCAGAAAAAACCACATGTTATCTCATCCTGTGAGGGCTATGCGCGAAATCTATGCCATAAGGGAACCACTTATGTGGGGTACACAAATGTTATGTGCTACAAGATTGGTCTTTACTTGAGATTGAATTATTCGGTAAGACTTATATAGTCGCTTGGTTGTTGATGACCATTTCCAAGGATCAATCCACTTATAGTGAATTTTCAATCTTGCAGGTTTCTTCAGTGTTGAACATCTGTTTGAAGAATGGTTATGCTTGCCACAATGCTAGCAAGGATGGATATCAAAACACTGATTCTCCTTGTGACCAACTCGATTACAATGTTGGCACTTATCACTCTGATGTTGAACTTAAACAAGGGAAGTTGAAGCTTCTTGAAGGAATCCATCACCTTCGAACTCGATTGGTCTGGAATAATCAGGAATATGAAAGGTAACTTTCTTGTCATATCCAAGTCCTGTTCTATTCTTATTGTAGATGATTTCTTCCCAAGGTTTGATGATGGGCTTGGAAAGAGTATTCTGAACCTGCTGCTTTGAAATCTGTGGAAGTGGATTTACTGCATGTTGATGCATCATTGAAAGGTTTTTTTCACTGAAGTCAAAACAAAACTCTTGAAATGTAGGTTCATGAATATATTCAACTTCATCTGAAACTGATTCTGAAGTTGTATCACTATTTTGTTCCTTCACTGACTGTTGATCAAAAGAATCATCATCATCATCATCATCATAGATAGGGTTATGTTGAACATAAACTAGTTCAAAACACTTCACTGGCTGTTGATTTTTTATATTTATCAACTCATCATTCAATAGTTGGGATAGAGATTGAATAAGTCTAACTTTAGCTTACATCACTTGCAAACAAGTTAGCACTGATTGAAGAGTTGTTTTGTTCAATATCACTATGTTGTCTTCAGTGGTGTTTATTAGAGTGTTCAGTAACTCTAATAATTCGAGACTTCGAGCCATTTTCAAAACACTAAAATAGGTCTCCTTGTCCACGTAGATCCTTATTACAATTTGACTCGACAGAAGAAGTCTTATCTGCAACTCGCTCACTTGAACCGCTCGTTTGATTTTGTTTCATGCTCACTTGAACTCTTCTTTATTTCTTGCTTCCAGGGAGTTGGGGATGTCAGTTACCAACGAAAATGCAACCCAAAGTATTACAATGATTTGAGTTTCAAGTATTCATCCTTGTCAATTACGACTCAAAATGACTCTAGGGTGTGAGGCTCAGCCGAAAATGCACCTTATGACAAATTCAATTCAAATCAACTTGATTTAAAAAAGACAAGTAAACTTACAAATACATTATTGCAAGTACAAATCAACTTGATCAAGTAATCTTACAACAAATATTGTTTGCAAGTTACAATTTAACTTCAAATGCTCCATGATGTGTTGATTTTGAAATCCTTTGATTTGTCCATTACTGATGTGGTTGATGACTTGAATGCTTGAGAATGTTCTTCACAGATGCTTGATCATATCTTCTTTAATTGTTTGTAATTCACTAATGTTTAATTGTGTGATGGAATTAACTTTCTTGTACTCAATGTATGATGTGTTAAATGATACATTACAAACATGTTTATGTCAAAACTAGACATTAAACATCATAAAGAAACCATGCAAATATTCACCACAACACACTATGCAAGGTGTATCTAAGATCCCCTTATTCAATTTCGGGCGGATCTTGGACACAAAAGCCAAATAAAATATGATTTTATTATGATATAAGTTTGATATCACGCTTCTTTTCTCCTTCTGTTTACAAAATTTAAGCCATAATGCACATCAAGATTCTTTTGTCCTCCTTTACAAGAGTTCAGCTAGTGCTGAGGAAAAACTTTATTACAAGACTTCAATCTTTTCAACTCCAAGCAATTTACCATTTTGGCTTGGATTCAAAACAAACTTTGTAATGCCATGAATTTAATGGCAGCAACAATCCATGCTTTTTAAATGTTTACAGAGACAATAAGATCATCCCTTGATCAACATGAGAAACCAATTAATAATAATAATAATAAATCCACTCAACGGTCTTCTAAATCGTGGCTTCAAGGAACAACTAGTTTCTAGTTGGTTTCTACTCATATAAATTCATCGCATCTAATAATTCATCACACATTGAATTGATGAGGCTCAAATTGTTTCTCTTCACAAGCTCCAAAAATAAATTCAAAATGCATATTTAATTTTGATTTTACCATGGCCAAAGATTTTCACTATCATCATTGATGGATTCTCCATCGCTAGAACCTCGCAAATCTCCTTATTCTTAAGCTTGGATCTGGGCTTCTCAACCTCTAGCACAATAGAATGTATAGATTCCATAGACCATCATGCGGGCATGGCTTCATAATTTGTAATGAAACAAATTTAATTTCCAACCAATCAGTCGGTCAATACTTGAAATCAACGACACCTACCACACAAAGATCCTTTGACGTATGAGAAGATGAGAAAATTTTGGAGCGAATCATGGATGCCTTGGAAATAACGGTACGGATATGTGGAGTACGTTGAGAAAATCATGGAGCACGTATGTTGGAGGGTTTTGGTGCATTTGCGCTTCTTCCTATGCCTGCACATGTCACCGTCACCTTCATCCCGTTATGGTTGTGTCTGTGTTTCCTTCTTTGGTATCAAGTGCTTGCACATAAAAAAATAGAAAACCACATGGATTGCAGGCAGTGGATCTGTTTTATTGACTTCACGCAAATTGAACAACAACATTAGGACCTCGTTGCTGGAGGACGCCAAAGAAATCCATATCGAAATTTCTGAAATCTGTAACATCCCGCTCTGGCGCACTGACAAAACTTATTCTTTGAGGACACTTGCTCGCAAGTGATCTGGATTTTTATGATGATGAACCACTTAACCTTGATGATGATGCGTCAT
>SNQJ01S0024672.1:80483-118387 GCA_010110895.2 Picea sitchensis | reverse complement strand
ACGTTACGCTACCGAATTGTGGCTTGACGGGTTGCTTGTGAGGAGTTGGGTATATCTCAGTTGTGTTGGAGTGGTAGCTCAGCCGTGGAGGCGAGCTGAGACGCTAGTCTATCTCTGGTTCTTGTGTGGCCCCTTTGCGGCTCAGGGGGCTAAGGGGGAAGCAGAGTACCCGTAGCATTTGGCTGGGAGGTACCGGTGAGATTTCTACGGTCGGCAAGCGGGACGCGGTATGGAGCGCGGGACGCGGCACAGAGCGCGGGACGTCGTCCGAGGAAAGCGAAAGGCAACGGTATGATTTTAACTGGTGAAGTATAATGCATTTTTACTTTCGGCAATTTAATGTTATTGATGTTGAAATTGTGGAATTGTTCTGGCATTTGTATATTCGGCAAATTGCGTTTCTGCAAGGCTGTTGTGAGTTGTTCTGGCAACGTTGAAATTGTTACCGCCATTTTTGGCCATGAGAAGAATGTAGTTTGTTGGGCGTTTTGGGTACGCATTGTAGAAAGAGGGTTGTTACAAAATCTTGAATGTGCCAACTTAACACAATTTCAAACCCTGATCTCACTTTGGGTATGGATCATCGATTTCATCTCACGATCAATGCAAGGTTCTTCACACAATTTAAACTTGGAAACTGCATAAACAATTCTTGGAAACTGTACAACACTCAGAAGAAGGTTTCTGCAGACAATAAAAAAAAAATAGAGAGGCCCTATTTGTGAGGAGTTTGTTGAGCACATCCCGGATCAGATCATTGAGACCAATGAGCATGATTGTTGATCATATCGTTGAGATCAATGATATCATTCAGAAGTTTCAAATACTGCATAGTATCCTTCAAATTTATCTCAATCCAACCAATCACCAAAAAATCAAGATTGCTTAACTGGCTATTGAGTAGTGCCAAAATCGCCAAAAACGGAAAATGAATTTGCAAATTTCACATTCATTGAGAGCCAAATTTGGAAGTACTCTTGATATTTGTGTGATCTTGGGATCTACATCGTATTTCTACGAGAAGAATTCAAGGAAAAAACCTCGTTCTTCTAAGAAGAGGACAGAGGAATTTAACGAGGATTTGGATGATAATGGCAATATCCTAGAATCATTCCACACCAGTGGCAGGTTGAAGCTTAGAGTAGTTTGGACCATAAGATCGTTAATTATAGCTGCTACAAGGAATTATTTGTTGCAATATATTATTTCTGATCATCCAACACTTTAGAACCTTGTTCTCACCGATATAGATGGACAGGGCATGATCTGTATGGGGAAAGAACAGTTGCGAGAGTTTCTGTATTAAATGTCAAAACAAATTCCAAAGTTCCAATACATTTACCTGTCTGCATAGATTCTCCTTCGAATGATAACCACATTTTCAGAATCTCCACATGGTTATTCTCCCAACATATTCGTCTGATTTCCCTAACAAACTTATCCAATCAAAGGGTCTCATCGTTTGCAACTTTAATCGCTCCCCTTCCTTCCGATTTGCATCATCTATACGTAGTCTACCAATCTTGGTCAACAATCAGCCCAGAATATTCAATGAACGATGAACTTGTCAATATTGCTCAACTCCAGAGAAATCATTTTCTTATAAACCTCTCGGCCTAAGATTCTCTTATTTTTTTGCATCTCACTATTCATTGACTCCTCAATATGTAGTCTATTGGCATACACAAATTCATTTCTATTTCCCTTATCTTGTTGCTCCTCTATTTCCAAGCATAGGGGAACCTCCCTCACCAATCACCATTTCTTCACCATGGAATAACGAGACCCATTTATATTTTAAAATTATTGAAGCCATATATATATAACAAATATTCCCATAAACCAGCTATTGAAGATGGTATCCACGCCATATGGAGATCCACCTAATTGTGCAATACCATCATCTAAAGATAATGACCATGATGATGTTGTTGAAAAAGGAGTTCATCCTATAGATATTCAGCTCACCAATACTGAGGTAATTGAGAATTTAATAAAAAAATTGATCTATTTAAAATTAATTTTCTCATTATTTTATTTTTTTAATTATGTATATTTTTGAAATTATTTTTAGAATATTTTATTAATCAAGAATTGTATTTTCTATAAATATGATTTACAGGTTTCCAAATTTTCTCATAATTCAAATTCATTTGACTCTAATCCTAATTCTAATCAACACATAAATGATAATCAACAGGTAACAAAAACCTAAACCACAACTAATAATAGTCAACATTTTCAGCATTGCCAGGAGGTGCTATAACAACAAATACATCACTTGTTTCACAATTTATACATATTTGAAACTTAAAAAAAAACATGTTAAATTCAATTGCTATCTAGTCACATTATAAAATTTAAATATACTCATCAATTCCATATAATTAACTATTTAAAAATATATATAAATGCATGTGTACCTTCTTGTACTAATCCAGAAATGATATCATAGTCTGGAGATAACTCGGGGCCCTCATCTTTATCTTCTATTGGAAGGATCACCTGAGTTGGACCAACATGATCTAAAAGTTCTAACACAGTTTGTCTTCATTCTTCAACAAACCCTTGTTCTACATTTAAACATGTCTCTTGGAATTCATTCCCTATGCAATATGCACAATAGCAACAATGATCCCTAACATGTAAAACCCAATCAGTGTGATTTGTGCTTCTAACAGAATGAAGAGACCTTGTACTTGGTACAGTTTTACATGATTAAGCATGCTCACGATCAACATCAATTATATTCCAAAAGAACCTAGAAGCAAACTTATCACTCCTATCATCATGCCCATGACACAATTTGTGTGTACACCAATCAACAACACCTTTTGCATATTGCATCATATTAGCATCAAACCACATTTGGTATCTCCTAAGGGCTTGTTTAATACAAGCTCCAACTCCATCATGTTCTCCTTTTCCGTGACCACTTTCAAAAAAGATCCATGTATGTCTAATTTTGATGTTACAATGAAGTTGACAAAACCAGTAAAATGATCTTGCCGACTTGAATTGCCCTACACAAGCATCTGACCAGACCCAATGTTCTTTGAATGTGACACCTCTATCCCTTATAAGAGAATCAGAAAATATATTGAAAGAGTGTTGCACAAAAAGTGTATCATGCTCTGAATCATCACTAACATAAAAATGAACCTCTTTAATCACTATTCATTGTTGTGGTGTGCTTTGTCTTCCATCTATGTGTTCCTCTGCATGCCTCTAAGATACATGGACCAAAATTGTAACTTGTTCTGAATGGTAATATTGACTTTGTATTTCTTTTTGTGGAGAAAAGGTGTAGTTCTCTACAAAGTCAACAACAAATAATACAACACCCAATGGAAAAGTGTCTCTACTAGTTCGAAATTGTAAGTCTTGTCATCTTGCTTTGTGGCTATGTTGGACATATTTGTAAATTTGACTAGTCTTAAATGTATTGATGAATTCTCTGATGGAAATTTCATCTTCAACCAAGTCAATCCTTCTTGATTCACCTCCATGAGATAAAGAAAATGTAACATACTTGAACATTTTCCTTTTAATCAAATCATCCAAATAATCATGTGCACAATCCTTCCATTTCTTTAAATTAAGGCAGTTGTCACATTTATTTTTAACACACTTCATATTATAAAAATTCTCTCCTTCTCCCCTTTCACAAAGTAAAGTGTTGATGAATTACGTGACATGCAATGGATGGGCTTCATTTGCAGGTTGGAATTGTAACCTATAATTACGAAAAAATTCATAACAATAGTTGAATTCCACATGGTACCTACAACAACATGTGTCACGAACTTTGTTGGGATGTATATACCAAGGCTTTATTTCCTCAAAAGTTCGTTGCCCAATGACAATATCATGATGTGCATCTTGGAACTTGTGGAATAACTCAGTTTGTGAAATGTCTAGTAAGTGTTTTTGGTGCTCCTCCCTAACACCACGAGATAATTTTGTGTCAAGACATATGTTCTATTTGATGAAACTGTGGAATTTTCATTCCAAAATTCAACTATCATGTTGCGCCATTCATTTGAAACTTTGTCATTTCTAGGACCCCTGCACATTATTGCCCAATTAAGGTTAGGGTTTATGGTTTCGAGTTGTTCTCTAATAGCAATCCTTCTTGTCAATGTTCTTCTACTAATATCAAGTTCCTTTGAAGTTGTAGTGACCAACCTTTTATTGGATGTCTTCTTACTTATAATTGGATTCATAATAGCTCTTCGAGCAACTCTATGGTCCTTTATGCGCATTTTTCTACCAATTAAGTCATATGATGACCTAATATTAATAAGCACTGTATTTGAGACCTTATTTTTATCACCTTGATTAATGCCAAGAAAACATAATACAGGTCTCATCTCCTTTCTTCTAAATAGGCATGTGAGAAGTTGGGCTTGAGAAACTAAAGATTTGGTTGAAAAATATTCTTGGTACATCTTACTTGTATGATGTCGAATAGTGCGGTTGGCCATATTCTCTCCAACATCAATCCAAATATGAGGAGGTGATGGAAGGGTCGTTGGTATATATCTTGGTAAACTGGATCTCCTCCTTGATGCTCCTCCCTCAGAAAAAATATCACATCTTCCATCTTGCATTTTTGTACTTGATCTTCTACTAGATGTTCCCTCTCCTCCCAAAACATCTAAGTTTTGGATATGATCTTGAATAGGAGTATCACATTGGGATTGAATATTCTGGCTCAAAATGTTGGATCTTTGATCTTCATCTCCTTCTGTAGTAGTGTCCATGATGTTTTGATGGTTTTCGTGTGATGCTTGTCGTTTTTTATTATTCCCTATTCTTCTTTTTTCATTCCTTTCTTCCTCAACAAAGCGAGGACGTTTGTGAGATGATTTCTTTTTTCTCCTAGATTGGCTCCCCATCTTTGCACAATTTTCTACTATATCATGCATTCATATTATATAAAACCATCACTTGAAACTATATAAAATATTGAATATTCAGGTTAAAATAGAATTCTTATTGGATCAATCCAACATACCTTATAGTTATTGAAACCAAATAAAGTGCAAGTTTACAATGCTAAGGTGCAAGGATTTGCAGAAAATGCTCTCACTTTTGGTATAACTAATGAAAAAAAACTCAAATAGTGTGAATGAGATAATGTGAATGAGATCCTTTTTATGGTTGTAGCACCTTAAAATTTAAATTTGAAGAATTTTTTCATGAGCAAGAGTAGAAAAAGAAATATTTCCCATGTATTAAAAGAAATAAATGTTTCTCCACTTGTAATCACACATGATTATTTATAAAAATCAGTAATTACTTGCTATATAGGAAACATTCTCTTTTTCATACTTGGAAACTTTTCCTTCATCACTTATAACATATTAAATATGACATAAATAAAATAAAATAAAATAAAAATTATGTACTTTCACAATTTGTTCTTCACAAAACCAACAATTACCATTTTTATTAGTAGAGTCATGTTTATCATATTTTGGTAAGTTTTCATTCTCCACTTAAAATATACTAAATTTAACATTTGGAAATTAATTTATTTTTTATTTGTATTAATTTTCACTAATTTTTGAAAATATCAATAATTAGCATTTCTATTAACAGTTCACCATATTTATACTACTAGTTCAGTCTTTTAGTAATTACATAGTTTCTATTAGTTGTGTCTTGTTTATGTTCGTAACATTATAAAAGAAAATTGTGATGGAATAGTTAATTTAATAATATATCTTATTCATAATAGTAACAATTAACATTTCTTTAAAATATAAAGTAATTTTGTTCTTACAAAGGAAATATTGTTGACTAAGTATTATTTCATGATTAATTTAAGAATGTATTGTTAGGAAATATTGTTGACTAATTACTTGCTATATTGGAAACACTCTCTTTGTCATACTTGGCAATTTTTCCTTCATCACTTATAACATATTAAATATGACAAAGAAAAAATTACTGTACTTGTCAGAATTTGTTCTTCCCAAAATCAACAATTACCATTTTTATTAGTAGAGTTATGTTTATCATATTTTGGTAAGTTTTCATTCTCTACTTAAAATATACTAAATTTAACATTTAAAAATAGTAATTTATTTTTCATTTGTAATAATTTTCACTAATTTTTTAAAAGATTGAAATAATTACCATTTCTATCAACTAGTTCACTCTTTCAATAATTACAAAGTCTCTATTAATTGTGTCTTATGTTAGTAACATTACAAAAAAAAATTGTGATGAAATTGTCAATTTAGTAATATATCTTATTCACAATACTAACAATTAAACATTTCTTTAAAATATAAAGTATTTTTTTTCATACCAAAGAAAATATTGTTGACTAAATATTATGACATGATTAATTTAAGTATGTAATGTTAATACTATTAACAATGTTAATGACATGGCATTCAAATATTTTTTTATAAAATAAAATAAAATTAACTTTAATTTTAAAAGGCAACAAGTTATCACGTTATCATTTTTGAAATAATAAACTTTGTTTTCATTATAATAATACATTAATTGATATTTATGTTTATATGTATACCTTCTTAGACTTTACCAATCAAATCGTTGGGCGGAGGGGGGTCCCTTGTCCCTCAAACAAGGGGGTCTCATACACCAATTTGGTGTGTTGGCTTGGCCGCGACCTTAAAAATAGATTATTATTATTATACAGCCTGAGTGGGCCTAATGGTTAAGAACATGGGTTCCCTCTTAAGAGGTCACATGTTCAAATCTAGAGGGGGGTAGGGTATGTATACCTTCGTAGACTTTACCAGTCAAATTCTTGGGCGGAGGGGGGTCCCTTGTCCCACAAACAAGGGGGTCTCATACACCAATCTTAAAAATAGATTATTATTATTATTATATATCATTATAATAATATAAATATCTATATTATATAAAACCAGGTACACAATTCTGATCCAAAATTACTCTCACCAATATCTATATTATTAATAACACTATAGAATAATAAAAAATATATATAATAAAATAATAATGGTGAAGTATAATTAAAAATATATTTACATAATATTATTATATTATATGTTGAACTCTATTTAATAATCAATATATAAAATTGATATTTCCTTTATATGTTGAACTCTATTTAATAATCAATATATATAAAATTGATATTAAAAAATTAACAAAACATTCATACAGCTATATATATAATATTATTATATATAAACTATATTTAATAATTAATATATATATATATATATATATATATATATATATATATATATATATTTTAAATCAACCAAAATCTTTCACACAATTATATATACGTAATATGTTGACTATATTTAATAATATATATAATTAATCTTTTATTCCAAAAAAATAGAAAAAACCTTCCACACAATTATATATACATAATATGTTAACTATATTTAATAACATATGTATAATCAATCTTTTATTAAAAAAAAATTGAAAAAAAAGCCTTCCACACAATTATAGATAGATAATTATAGATAGATAAGTTCGACCGAACTCCTTCCATGTAAGAGCTCGATCCAGTTCTGAAATGCCTTCGAACGAAGGCCTTCTACATATACAAATGCGTTCGAGCGAACTCGTGCCACGCAATTCGCTATTGAATTCCTTCGAGCGAATATATCAAATTGGGAGTTTCGAACGAATACATCAAATAGAACGACTTTCCACGACGGATGGTATGTGCACCAAACTTATCGATATAAATCCTAGATTTTAGGTTAGGGTGCTATGGTAAATGGTTTGGCGCTGTAACTCCCTCAATGCAACCGATTTTCTTGAAGATCTTCATCTTTATGACTTTAGAAAATATATCAATTATTTGTATCTTTTGTTAAAAAAATTTACAATATAAATGTTGATGAGTGGATTTTGAATATATAGTTTTTAAATTTTTTTTTTAATATATTTTATATTTATATAATATAAATTTAATAATATAAAATATGTTAGTATAAATTTATTCAAATTATTTATTAAAAAAATTCAAAATATATTTAAAAAAAAAAAAAAAAAAATTTAACATTCCTTTATATGTTATTAGCGAACTTATATATATAAAAAATGGTTTTAAGGATTTAAAATAGTATTTTTGGCGGTCGTGGTTTGTCATGTACATAAAAATTATTATTTTTATTAATATTTTAATAATAATTAAAAAATATGATAAAAAAATGAAAAGACAATTGTTAAAAAACTTGAGAACATTTACAAGAAATCTCTCAAGGAAATTGAAACTAAAAAAATAAAATGGATATAGAAATGGGGGGTCGCGGTTTTGTCATTGCTTAAAAGACCTATGAAATAATAACGATTAACCTTTAAAGAAAATTGAATAACTCACATAAAAAATAAATATTAAATTTGAGAAAAAATATCATATAAAAGCTTATTCAAATTGAAAAGTTTTGTTTTCTTATACTATCATTTAATTCTTGATAATTTTGTAGAGTTAAGAGAGAACATTTCAAGTTCATCATTTTTTATAAAATTTCATCACCAGAAAAGTGGAAAAAGTGAAACACATTAGCATGCTTTTACCCACTAGTGCTATTGATTGGGTTCTCCTGCGTGTGTAGGACTCTAGACGTTGAGGATGTCGAGGCATCAATGAAACCCCTTGGAATTTTTTTAGGAACGCTTTTAGGTGGGTGAAGGAAATAGAAAAATTTAATTAATTAATAAATTGATTTTTTGGTGCAACTAGGTGATCGTGCGACATGTGTATGGAGGAGGTTTTTCCTAATTAAATAAATGAAAAAGGAATCTAATGAAGGTTTGGGAAACTAATGTCTAAGAAACTCTATAAAAAGGATGGTGAAGGAGGAGTGTGGATCACATATGGCTTGCGTAGTGTTACGCCGATGAAATTTCATCTTGACTAAACTTTCTCTTATGGGATTTGGGATACCCAGCTTGGGTAACGAGTGGTAGCTCGACCTTGTGAGGCAAGCTGGGTGCTAGAATTATTTGGTATCGTGTGCAAGAAGAGTACCCCTAGCGTTGGCTTGGAGGTACCGGTGAGGTCTCATCGGTCAGCAAGCAAGATCTGGACGGAGCGAACTCACAGGAGGACATATTTGTCTCGTCGTCGTCGGTAAAGGTATGCCTATTAAAGTTGTTACTTGTAATAAAATTTAATTTACACTTCTTTATTTTACTATATTCGGATGACGATTTCATTGCCATGAGCTTTCCTTCATAATTATATTATCAATGTAGTCCCCTTGTCGCTTGATTCATCCTGTAAGAAACCTTTTTATCCACAATATATTTTATTTCTAAGTTATTATCTAATGGCGTGTGGCTAGAATGAGCCCCAGACTCAAAACCTTACCTGCGCTTTTGTATCTCCTGCCTGTGTTTTCTTTATTCCTTGATTGTGTTTTTTTTTTCATTATTTTTTTCTCCACGGAGAAGGTCTAGATACAGATTTGTGTTTTTATCTTCTATTCCTTTATCCTTTAAGTTATTAGTTTATGCCTAAGCAGTCATCCAGGAGTCGAATCGACTGTCTTTCACTCCGTTGTTAAATATTTAGATTCAAATGCCTTGCTTTCCTATGCATGGATAACAAGGGTAGGATCATTTCTCTGCCCAGCAAGGAATTATCTCCTGGGCGTTTATTCCCTCATTAGCCTCTGTGATCATTGTTATTTATTCTCTCCAAACTCGTGCTTCCACACAACAATTTGGGGATGTCTCTCCAATTCACCCAACGTTATATTTCTCTACGATTAATGTTGTTTTTACTCTATGGAATTTTGTTTTTAATTTTCCCAGCAAATCCATGGCTTGTACAACAAAATTTCCTCCTTATTGCTCAACAATATTTGTGGTCTATACTCAACAGATTTTGTTTTTCATTGTCCAATGATTTCATACTTTCTCTGCATTGATGGGGTGTAAACCTGCGTTATTTTCCATTGCTCAACCAAATTTTTGTTTATTTTCCTCAGAAAAATCGTGTTATCCCCCAGTGAATCTGGGTGTCTCATGCCATCCATATTTTCATTTTTTTCATCAGACAAAATTGTGTTATCAACCAACAAATTTGGGTGTCTCATTCCATCCATCTTTTCATTTTTTTTCCTCGGAAAAAATTATGTTATCAACCAATGAATTTGCGTGTCTGGTGTCATCCATCTTTTCATTTTTTTTCCTTAGAAAAATTTGTGTTATCAACCAACAAATTTGGTTGTCTTGTACCAACCATATTTTCATTTTATTCCTTGGAAAAATCGAGTTATCCACCCAGGGATTTGTGGGGCATGATTCTCTGTGTTTTACCTTGACTCACAGTGTTTTTCTAGCTGAACATCTCTTGCTGGAGATTTCCGCCAAGACGATGCTCGATCAGATAGGTGGCGTTCATGCCTATCAATTCGCCCCTACTCCTTCCTCGATTTGATGCCTCTTATTTCTGTTGCCTCTGTCTAAATCGGTTGTGTCCGTAGAACATTACTTTTAAAATGCATTTCATGAGATAATTCTCTGTTGATATTTCATACTTATGGTATCTTGTATATATTTCTCATTATCGAAAAAGGACTGAAGATAAATACTTCCATGCAAACATATCAGAGAATTTAAGAAACATTGAAGTTTTTTTTCTAGGCTTTAGTTATAGGTTATTTTTAATGTGTATTCAATTTTCATTGTGTGTGGTTTCTTAAATTCCGATGAACTTTTTAAAATGAAGGGAATTTGAACAAAAATATTTTACGTGCATTGAAAAAGTACTTTTAACGAATGGAATATAACAAAACAATATTATATGTGCATTTTAATATAACAAAAAAAATTATATATTGGGGATATGACACATTTATACCCGAACTCCATTTTAGCGTGTTTAAATCTCCTCACTATGGTGATTTTACTAAGGTAACTTTTTAACTTAGCATTTAGTTTTTCCACATGTTACACTTGTCATTTGGTTGGCGACCATGTCAATTTTTTCAAAAGATTATTATTATTTTAGCCTATCACCATTCTAATCCATTTTTCTTTGTGGTCTCTCATGCCTTGGGGATATCTTTTGTTTAAGTAGCCAATGTTTACAATTCTATTGAACATTTTGGAATTCCTTCAAACATGTGTTAGATTTTATTATTATTTTTCCTATTCTCTTAAATATCTTGAAATTAAATGTATTGAATAGATATTTATGATTTCGCAGTGTGATAGTTCATTCGTTGTAACAAGTCATGATGGTTTAATTGAGTTATTGTGTTACCGCCTTGTAACCGATTACTCTCTTTTACAAATAAGCTTAATGGTTAATTATGATAATATGTTATCGCCTCATAATAATTCAATTGCTTTACAATAGCCTTAATTGTTTGACTGCAAGTACTATGATTATCGCTTAGTAGTTCTAATTGTCTTCACAACAAGGAGCTAAATAAGGACTCATTGAATCCTTGATGTTGTTAATGGAATCCTTTCATGGAATTTGTAATTATTTAATTAAGAGTTATTGTTGAAAACTTTAACCGTGTAATGAATGTCGTTACCTTGATTGTTTAGAGTGCTCTCGTATATATTTCATTATAAGGTATGGCAGTTAAGTTGGGGTTCCTGGCATTGGGTTACTGTATATTGATTTTAGGTATTCGTGATTGTTTTAGTTTGCACCTTAGTTACATTTGCGCTTGACACACGGTGGAGGCATGATTCCATATGACGGGATCAAGGCGTGTTTGAACGACATGAGCGTATTATAACCTTGCCTTGGGTCTTGTGCTTCATAATGATGACAATCATCAATGGAATGGACATTTGTACCTTTCTCTGTAATGTTTAATGTGTTTGTTTCTCACTCTCCAAGGAGGTTCTCGTTATTAATCGTCAAAGTTAATGTGTTTGGATTGATTGATGTTGTCTTTAACTTAGTAGGCGTGATATTGCATGTGTCAGGAAGAAGGTGGACACCTCCTTATTCCTCATAACAGTCGCCAACCTTAAGACCTTAAATGGTAAAATCGATGGGAACCTAGGCTTGAGCATTTCTTATGTGTCTTGGAGGTCCTAACCTTGTAGGGTAGGATATGCAGTTAGTCATTTTTATTTTTGTTTGATTTTTGTTGTTACATCTAGCTGCATGATGTCCTATTATGTTAGGTTGTTATATTGTTTGTTCCTTGATTGTGTGCATTGTGTTCATCATCAAGTTTTTTTGATTAATTTTTGTCGTTGTTACTTTCCTCCTTAAAAAAAATTAAATTAAATTGCACTTTCTTTGCTTCGCATGTAGTCGTAAGGATGGGGGTCGTTACAGGAAATTTATCCATGTATTAAATTTTGTTGTTTTGGTATCATAATTTATAAATGTGGAAAAGGGACTCATACCCAGTTTAGATACTCTATTTTTTTTTCTTTAATGGTTTTATCCTCAATGGGTTGATATGAATAATCCTTGATACCAATTCTATTTTAACTCTGTCATTTCATTATATTACGATTTCTTTACCAGGTTACATTTATAGAAAATCCTTAGATCTTTTCTCTAGTTGGTATGGTTTATTCCAAGCACGACTTATCATGCTTACTTTGAACTTGTATTGATTGTTTTCATTTTTTTTTATGGAAATACAACAGAGCCTAGAAGGCCGAATTTACAAGATCTGGTTTTATAATTTCCACCTCTACTACATCGGTTGTAATTACCTTTAGTATACATTTGATATTATTTTCAATAAGAAGACTCAATTTCATGTATCTACTATATTTTTCCTACATTATTAACAATACCATTCAAAGTCTTAACCCTATTATTTACAATCAAAATTGCATAGAGTTTTATCACACTTAAACTCTCATAAATACAATACAATTAAATGGTAATACTTTCACCAATCTAATATAGGAATTCATTTATTCATCAATTCCTAAATATACACAATTGCATAATGGAATATAGAATAAGGAAAATCATTTAATTTATGAATAATTTGCATCTCTAATCAACAATAAACTTATACATAATAATATTGGAACATGTAAGAAAAACCTATAACTGAAGATTTCTAAGGGAAACACACATTAAGTAGGCCATTGCTGACAACCATAGATCATAGTAGGTACATATTCCCAATATTTCATCCCTTAGTTGAATCTAGATCCCATAACTTAACCAAGTGACTTGCTGCAAGTTTTAGGGATACAAGCTTTACATGAGTAATCTTGTGTGTCATGCAATTTCCATATATTTTACATCTACTTCAAAATGGTGTCCCATCCTCTTTGTTTCCTTTTCCTATGTATTTGACACATGCATGAGCCTCCTGCTCATTGACCACCTGTCAAATTGATTTTTACACATGATTCTTCATATTTCCTAGAATCTTTAGATTTGTCTCACTTAGTTGAGTTAACTCAACTAATCTCACCACCTATCCCCTTCTTCTATGACTAGGTTGTTTTTCTTTTGGATCAACAGACACTCTTTTATAATAGTCCTACTCAACGTGTGCTTCATTTTTATTAATAAAACAATAAGTACTTGAGTTTGATCATAAATATCCATAATGTGATGACAAGCAATAATAATAATTAATAAATAATAAGTTTTAGATTTGAAATTTTGCGGTATCACATCCACCCCTCCTTAAAACTTAACATTGTCCTTGGTGTTATTTAATCTTGTTCTGGATCATTCTAGAAAAGAAATGGATATTCGTTCATCATATGATCCTCCATTTCCCATGTACCCTCTTCGGAACTAAGGTGCTTCCACTTTACCTTTATCTGTCTGATGGCTCGATTCCAGAGTGTAAGCTCCCTCCTGTCGAGAATATGATTTGGATCTACTCGAAGCTCTCCCTTGGGTATCACCTGTATCATATTCCAATCCACAACATGATTAGGATCATGCATATATTTTTTTAATAATGAAACATGGAATACATCATGTAATTTTACCGTGGTTGGAAGTGCGAGTTGATAGGCTACATTTCCTATTCAAGTGAGGACTTCGAAGGGACCATAGTATCTAGGAGCTAATTTAGTATACCATCCCAGTCTTAAAGAACATTTTTTAGGCTTTACCCTTATATACACATGGTCTCCAACATTGAACTCTCTTGAAGTTATTTTGGATTCTGCATAGCGCTTCTCCCTATCTAGAGCTACTTTCAAATTATGTTGTACATGTTTAACTATTAGTTCCATTTCATTTAACATTTCAGGTCCTATCATTAATATGTTTGCAGGATTACTCCAAGAAACAAAGGTGTTATATTTTCTCCCATAAATAAGTTCAGAAGGACTAAGTTTAGTTGAAGCTTGGTAATGATTATTGTATGAGAATTCAACCAAATGTAGATATTCTTCCCATTTGTTAGCTCTATTCATAAGATACATTATAAGAATATCTTCTACTATTTGATTAGTTCTTTCAGTCTTCCCATCTATCTAAGGATGGTAAGTAGTACTAAAGTTTAATTGTGTATCTAAGACTTTAAACAGGGCTTTCCAAATTTTTCATGTGAATTTTGTATCTTTGTTTGAGATTACGGTTTTAAGAATTCCATGTAGTCGAAAGATTTTCTTCATAAATATATCTTCTATGTTAATATATTTATAGGTGGATTTGAATGGTATGAAGTGGGTTTCCTTGCTCAATTGTCCACAACAACCATTATCGAATCATTATGCTTACTTCTTTTATATAGACTTGTTATAAAGTCCATACTTATAATTTCTCATTTCCATTCAAGAATGGGTAGGGGTTATAATACTCCGGCTCGATGTCGATGTTCAACTTTAACTTGTTGACATTCTATTCATTTATTTAAATATTCAACAATTTCTCCTTTCATATTAGGCCAATAAAACTCTTTTCTTAGTATAGTAATTATCTTCTGATAGCCAGGATGTCAAGAGTATGGATATTTATGTAATTCATTGAACATTAGTAATTTAATTTCTTCTGCTTCAAGGATATACAACCTATTTTTATACATTAAAAACCCATTTTTAGAAAGTCTGAAGTCTGATTTTTCAATTTCAGCGTGATTTTCTACCAATTTTGACTTAATATTTTAATATTTTGTATCCTTTTTAGCGAGAGTCTTGACTTTTTCCTCTAAATAAGTTTCATAATTACTTATCCTAACTATATAAATCAGATTTTCATTCCTTCTCAAGGCAACAACTAACTTATTTTATTTTCGCTTGATATGTCTTATTTCAAAATCGTACTCACTCAAGAAGGTTAACCATTTTTCTTGATGAGCATTTAGATTTTGTTTGTCAAATAGGTAATTTAAGGCAATGTTGTTGAACATTAATAGGAATTTTCGTTCTATTAAATAATGCCACCACATATTTAGTGTGTGTATTATCGCGGATAATTTTAAATCATGTGTTACATGATGTCTTTTGTGTTCCTTAAGCTTCCTAGATTTGTAAGAAATTACATGATTATCATGCATTAATACTCCTCCAAGCCCTTCAATGCATGCATTCGTGCATAAAACAAATTAATTTTATGGATCTACTACTTTTAATATAGGAGTTGTTGTTAGGAGATATTTAAGTTTTTCAAAACTTTATTAGTATTTTTCAAACCATATAAATTTTGTTCATTTCTTTTGTAGAGATGTTATAGGATAAACAATCTTTGAAAACCCTTCAGTAAACTTCCAATAATAGCCTAATATGCATAAATGATCTTATGTCTGAAACACCTTTTGGAATTGGCCAGTCCATAATGGATTTTATTTTCTCACGGTCAACAACTATTCCGTCTTTAGAAAATACATGTCTTAAATATTGAATCTTATCACTATAAAAATCACATTTACTAAGTTTAACATATAACTTTTGTTCTCTTAGAATCTCTAAAACTATTCTTAAATGTTCTTCATGCTCTTGTTCATTTTTTGAATAGATTAGTATATCATTGATAAAAAATAATTACAAATTTATCTAAGTATTTATTTAGGATACTATTCATTAGACACATGAATGAGGCCCAACCATTTGTTATCCCAAAGGGTATCACAACAAATTCATAATTCCCATACCTCGTTCTAAATGTTGTTTTCTATACATCTTTGTATTTAATTCTTACGTTGTGATATCTTGATTGCAAATCTATCTTTGAAAAGATTGTTTCCCCTCATACTTGGTCGAACAGATCATCGATATGGGGTAAATGATATATGTTTTTAATTGTAATTTTATTAAGTTTTCGATAATCTATACATAATCGTAAGGTTCCATCTTTCTTTCTATCAAAAAGTACCGGTGCTCCCCAAGGAGACACACTTGGTCAAATATACTTTTTGTCAAATAATTCTTGAAGTTGGTATTTTAGTTCATTAAGCTCTAAGATATTCATCTCATATGGAGATTTTGAAACTGATATCGCTTCGGGTAGTAAGTCTATAGAGAAATATATCTCTCTTTTATGATGTAATCCGAGAATCTCTTGGAATACGTCTTGAAATTAATGCAATATAGGAAATTTTTCTATGTCATTCTTACTTTCTTCATTTTCGTTATCAATTACATGCACTGCAAATATTTTGAATCCTTTACGCATAAATATTTTGATATGCAAAGATGAAACTTTTCTAACACTAATGGTTCTTAGTATCCCTTTAATGTTATTAATGTTTCCATTGCCATCGATGCAAGTAAATGTTTTGTCATGGTAGTTTAAGATTACCTTATATTTTTATAACTAGTCCATGTCGATTAATACATCATATGATCCTAGTTGAAAAAAATTCAAATCTACTTGAGTTTTGAATCCATTCATACTAATTTCACAACCTTTAATAAGATTTGTAACTTTCCTTTTTGTTCTTGTAGCAAGTTGTACTAACCATGTGTTTTCAAAATTTTCCTTTCACAATTTACAAACTTCTACTATCTTAGGTGAGACATAGCTTAGAATAGCACCTCAATCAATCAAAATGGAAATTGGTTGATTATTCAACATACTTTCTACTTCCACCATGGAAGCTTGATGATCTTCCTGTTTGTTTTCCATGGCTCCTCTAATATTTGGGGTGTTCTTCACTATTTCACCAATTGTTGTTGATTTTTGAACTGTATGTATATTGTTGTTCTTCTTCTTCCTGTGAGGATAATCCTGGAAATAATGTGGTTCGCCACACTCCCAACATTTTACTGGTTCTTTTTGGGTAGTTTCTTTATTATAGAAAGTTGTAGATTTTGCATTTCTATTTTCAGATGGGTTATAAGACTTATTATTTCTGTAGTTGTTTTCCTGAAACCCTTTAGCAGTGTTCTTATGGAAATTTTTTCCTTCTTTTCTTCGTGGATCAAATCTTTCAACTTTCTTACCCTTCCAATTTTTAACATTTTCATTTTTGGTTTTATATTGTTCAAAACACAATTTATCCTTATGCATGGCTTCCTCTAAAGTCTTAGGGTTGTCAAACTCAATCCTATATTTATATGAGCCAGGTAAAAAATCTAGAAGCATTATATATTTGGTTTTTCATCCACAATGTAAGGTACATAATGCAATAAGATTATAAATTTGCTTCAAAAATATTTCATGGTAAAATTTCCCAATTTCAGTTCATAAAATTCTTTAGCCTTTCCTTCATAATATCATTTTGATAGTTATTGTTTCTTAAAATATCCTTTAAACATTTTCCAAGTGATTTTGCATTCCTTTATATTCTTTACTCTCTTGATGTCTTGCCACCAAATATCTTCCTTCTTAGTCAGATTATAGATGGTCATTCTTTCTTTAAGTTCACTTAAATAATTATATATCTGAAAGTATTTTAGCATCCTAAAAAGACAAGCTTCCACCTCTTCTCCAGTTTTAATATCACCATTAATGATTTGAGGTTTTAGATATTTAAATTCTCCCATAATTTCCTGATGATGCTTATGTTTATTTTTAATTATTAGTTTCCTGTTAGCATTGTCCTCACTTGAAGCTTCAGTTTCATTAAAAATAGATTATGTTGTTGATTCAGTTTGTTCAAATTTCTATCATTTTTCTTGTCGAGATCGGTTTTAGAATTATTCTTATCAAAATTCTGATTACACGGTTTTTCTAACAATATTGCATTAAGTTCCTCTTGTGTATTTCTAATTCGTTCATTATCTTCCCTGATAGTTTGTAACTCCCCCCTTAAACCTTGTATAGTCTGAATTAATTCAGATTGTATGTTGTCCCTGCTTTCATTCAAATTAACCCATATATTTCCCTGACCAGTATTTCCTTGTTCAGGAATTTTTGGTGCAATTTGATGTGATCCTTCTTCGGGTGGAATAGGTACTTCTATCATCGTTCCTTCAATAAAACATTTCTTCCTAAAGGTAATAAAAAAATACAACAATATAAAAATGGTGTTCTTTGGTTGAGCCCATAAGGCCAAGTGCACTTCCTAAATCTACTCTTAATTTTGTCACACACCCTCAATTTACTCTTAATTTTTATTTTTTAATACAAACAAAAATGCAATATTGTATTGCAAATATCATGTATAATAACCTAAACTCTTTGTTTTATAGATATTACAAAATTCCTTTTGGTAAATATTATTTATTAATGATATTGTGTAATTCATCTTTTCTCCAATTACCATATCTATCTATCTATCTATATAAACCATTTCCTACATTATAATGGTTCTAATTAACTTCACACCATATTCCCTCATGGAAATATACACAATGTTGATTCAACTTTATGTGTTAGGTTTATAAGTTATTTGGTTTTCTTATCTCACATGGGATCCTTATTGTAATTTATGTTTCTTATGTTCTATGGTTAACAGGTTCCTCCTCTTTTTGTTCTATGGACATGTTACTAAACTTAATGATCAATTAAGTGAGGTGTTAATATATCGACATAGTACTGATACCAATTTACTCTCGATTTAAACAACATTAATGTGATATGTTGAAAGTATTTAATGAGAGGTTAGGTGTTGTGTTAAGTAATTAGCATAGGTACTTGTCAACCTCTTGAATGAGCGTGTATCAACCCGTATCATGGTATCTCTTGTTGGATTTACTTCACACACACCTAGGATTTATTTTTCCTAAGATTTTTCCTTTTTTATTAGTCATAATTAGTCATTATCGAGTCTCCTATATTTAGGAGAGAATATTCCACCTGGAGAATGTTCTCTTCAGTTGACACTTCAGTTTGACTAGTTGAGTTGAGTGTAGATGATGCATTGGTTTTGTCACCATGCAACATTGACTACACTATGTTTCAGTCAGTCAGTTAACTGAAGATTGATTGACTAGTTAACTAGGACTAGGTGGTAATTCACTCTCGTAACTGCCTGAGAGACTAGACTAGGTGGAAATTTACTTCCGTAACTATTTGTGTGTGTCGAGATCACTCTAGACCACCATTATGGCTCATTAGTTAGTCATGTATCCTATATATATTTTAATTATTCACTCTTTGAGTGTGGAATACGGTTAATGAGAATTTTTCCATTCTTTCTCTCCTTCGTACTCTTTCTCCAATTCTCTCTGCAAATGTGTGTGCTATTGTTTAGCTACATATATTTTGTGCAGCTTAAATACATTTACATCCATTGCATATGCCAAGTGTAACCTTCCTTGGAAAGGGGGCTAGCCTAGTAATGCGCTGACACATTGTTTCATTTCGTTCTAGTGCCCTGACCATCATTGAACTTTCGGACAATATCCACATTGTTTCATTTCGTTCTAGTGCGAATTGAGGGTTTCTTCCTGTTTTTTATTCATTGTCTAGAGTCTTCAGGGTTTAAATCCTTTGTTCTTAACTTCTTCATTTTGGTTTCAAGTATGAATGATGGATTCTTACGCTTCTTTCTATGTGGAGTGTTGGTTTAATTCTTCTTCCAAACCTCGAAGATGCAAGTTAGATGTCTCAGGTTTTCCTTATTTTTTGGAAGGTTGTTATATTACATCATTTTTATTATGTTTTGATACTTTGTCTCTCTCTCTCTACTTTTTAATTGGGTTTTTATGTAAAATATACTTCTTCGTAGTTTATATTTTCTTACTTAAACCCTACGCTATATAAGTATCCTTCCTACGCAATTCATATTTTTGTGCTATATTCTCTAGAGAAATTTTAATCATTTTTAAGCATGGTTCATGGAGACTATAATCTAATGATGGGACCTTGATGTGAACTATGGTACCCATCAGATATGGATCATAGGCTCTAGCTGTTTTGTTTCTTCAACAAACGTTTTCACCATGAAGATTTGAACCGCTCTCGGTAAAGCAACGTAATTGCATATTTTTTTGTTTTTTGGTGCAATATCCTACAATTCTAATCCTTATTAATACTCCTTATTGTGCAAAGTATATATATATATATATATATATATATATATATATACTATTAAGCTTATTTTCCAAACTAGCGTTCAACCTGACTACCTCTAGTAAGTGTTTTTTATCAATGGATTGTTTATAGGGTCGTAATCCTTCTTACTCAAGAGCCAAACTAATCACTACTTTTTATGATTTTTCTTACAGGGTTTAATTATTGCTTCAATACCAGAGCATTTACCCTCAAAAGGTACTTCTGCTTCCATTTTAGACTTAAAACTGATGGTGTAGGACATGGAACCATCGTTTGAGATTGTTCTATGCATAAAAAGAGATTTCATGGTTACCTACCAATGTTCTATTGACACATTCCTCTGTCTATTTAACTTGGAATATTTGTATTATGATCTTTTGTTCTGCGTAATAAACTTATTGGTTTGAACTCTCTAAAGGAAATTTATCCGTGTATTAATTTTTTTTGTTTTGGTATTGGAATTTATAAATGTGGAAAAGGGACTCAAACCTAGTTTAGATACTCTATATTTTTTTCTTTAAGGTTTTTATCCGTAATGGGTTACTATGAATAATCCTTGATACCAATTCTATTTTAACTCTATCATTTCATTATATTACGATTTCTTTACCACCCTATTAGCTACAATCAAAACTACATAGAGTTTTATCACACTTAAACTCTATTCTATTTTAACTCTATCATTTCATTATATTACGATTTCTTTACCACCCTATTAGCTACAATCAAAACTACATAGAGTTTTATCACACTTAAACTCTATTCTATTTTAACTCTATCATTTCATTATATTACGATTTCTTTACCACCCTATTAGCTACAATCAAAACTACATAGAGTTTTATCACACTTAAACTCTGGTAAATACATGAAAATTACATGGTAATACTTTCATCAATATAATCTAGGAATTCGTTTATTGATCAATTCCCTAATATACACAGTCAGATAGTTGAATCTAGAATAAGGAAAATCATTTAATTTATGAATAATTTGCATCTCTAATCAACAATAAACTTATACATAATAATATTGGAACATGGAAGAAACACCTCTAACTAGAGATTTTTAAGTAGGTTGTTCCTCCCAACCATAGATTAGAGTAGCTACATATGCTCACTTTTTCATCCTCGAGATGAATCCAGATCCCATAACTTAACCAAGTGACTTGGTACAGGTTTTAGGGCTACAAGTTTTACATGAGTAATCTCATGTCATGCAATTTCTATATATTTTTCATCTGCATCAAAATGTCATCCCATCCTCTTTGTTTCCTCTTCCTTTATAATATTTCCCTAGGTATTTGACACATGCACGATCATCCTATTCATTGACCACCTATCAATTGGATTTTTACACATGTTTCTTTAGATTCCCTAGAATATTGAGATTTTTCTCACTTAATTGAGTTAACTCAACTAATATCACCACTTTTCTCTATATGTTGTAACTTGGCTATTTCTCTTTTGGATCAATATACCCTCTCTTCTAACAGTCCTACTCAACCTATGCTTCCTCTTTTATTAATAAAAAAATAAGTACTTGAGTTTGATCATAAAGATCCATAATGTGTTGATAAACAACAACAACAACAACAATAATAATAAAAATAATAATAGTTTTAAAGTTTTGGGGTATCACAAATCTGGTTGAACACTCATTTAAATCCAAACACCTAATTTTGTTTAACCAAAATAAAATTTCATCCTTGGCCCCTCATTACTCCTCTCACCTCATTCTAGAAGCTCTCGAAACTGAAAAACATCCTAATAATTTCAATCGCAAAGATGGCTACAAACTTAGCCAACGCTAGAAGCTCACTATTCATCACCTTGATAATCAATCAACTCCCATCTTTTTATTTCAATTTAGCATAGTCACTCCATTTATTATCTTTATTAATTTTCCCTTATCACCATTAATAATTATCTCATATTACCCATAATAATTATCTCCCTTTTTATAATTATGATTATTTCATTAATTTTTATTTTGTATCCTAATTTCAGTTAATATTAGTACTTTATTAACTTCCTTCCACCACTTAATATTTAATACTCTATTCTTCCCCAATCTCCTCAACTAATTTAGTACTTTATTATTATTTCAATTTCTTTTTATCTCAACTATCATTTCAATACTTTAATAATTTATTCATCTCTCCTACCTCCCTTCAAGGGTCACTCACCAATCTTCTCCTTTAAAGAAATACCTCAGCATTCTTTTTCACCATATGAACTTCATTTATCCTAATGATGGATAGAGTATCACTCTAAATGTTTCAAAAACTCATATTTATCGAGAAACAACTTCATCCATCCTAATGATGAGTAAAGTATCACTCTAAATGTTTCAAAAACTCATATTTATCTAGAAAATAAAATCAATTGAAAAATAAAAAAAAATAAAAAAAAAAATAAAACATAATCTATTATTGATGTAATCAAAATTTGTTTCCACTTAGTTTACATGAATTTTAAGAATACTAGAGTTATCTGGAGGTATTAGTTATCTAGACGTATTATAGGCTCTATGACATAGAATAGTTGTGAACATCAAACAGTCATGTCATATCCATATTTTTTTACTTAATACGATTCAGCACTGAATATTTGTTGTATGAATAGTTGAGATACATTAATTGAGTAATGGACTATAATTTATTTTTTAATGTTTCCTGCATCCCATTAGGCTATTGTGCCTTCATTCTAATTAGATTTATCGTTCTTGATGTTCTCTCTAGTGTCTACATTTCTTTTTTTAGTTGACATGAAGACTGAATTTCTAGATGAACCATGACATAAATAGAAAATAAGGACTACCTAAGGTATATATTCAAGATCGAATGTGGAAATTAGGTCTTAATAGGGTGAGAAGTGGTGATCTTTGGATTGTTTTGACAAATACGGCTTGTTCTTGAAGATCACGTCAATTCCACACAAATCGGTGAAGTAGTGTATCCATTTGGTATATAACATGTTTGATGTGTGTGCACTAGTTGTTTCTTGTACTCGATGTATTTTGTTTCCTTATAACATGTTTGATGTATTTCCACCAAATGATACTGAAACAAATTAAATACACAATTTTTTTTTACATTTGAATTTGAATAAAATAAGTGGGAGAGTTATTTCTTTGACTTTGAATAAAATAAGGAGAATAGTTATAGGTTATATTTTATTTTCAGTTTTTAGTAATCTATGGTTCTTAACCATACTCAAGTGCAAAATTCTAATACCTTTACTGAAAATTTTTAATCTTAACTTAATTCCCAAATAAGAAAAACAAGTACCCAAGTCGAAACTTTAAACCAAATGGGTTTTGGTAAACCGAATGAAAGATTCCACCATGAAGAAGAAAATGTCGGTTGTTGATAGAGGAGGATTTATCTAAATAAACTAAATTCTCTTTATCAAGATAAAACTTTTGATGCCCTATCACCATAATAATACTTAGCAATCTAATATGCATAAGACAATTTTTTATTTTTATTATTATTCAATCAAGCAAATATTTATACATGAAGTTTTTTCTCAATAACATAACAAACTTACGAGGGAATCTCTCAACCACACACACATAAATAGGATCTGATAGTTGGAGAAGATCTTCCCACAACCAACTAAATCTAAAAAACCTAAACTAAATCTAATGTAAGCATGTAAGAATTAATTATAACACCCTATCTTAAAGCTTACATTACAAATAACAATATTAAAATCACATACAAATATTTTTGAACTTTGATCTATGTCTTGTTTGGTCTGGTATTCATCAACACTTCTATCCACTCTAAAATATCGTAGATTACGATCTTTGTCAACAATCAACTTCGAGGTACCACTTGATTCATTTAAGATATAATTGCTTCTAATAATCAATGATGTATTTGTAGGATCGACCATTCTTGACTACCATCAAAAATAGTCTCAATACTAAATCACTCAATGAACATACTTCCATCTATGAAATACATAGTGAACTATGTATTTTTCAGTTATATAGGAAAGCAATATAGATACTAAATGTATCCAGTAGTCAATCTTACACCTCGACATTGTTTCACATACACAAAGATAACCTATAACCATTGTTATTCATTGTTTCACATACACAAAGATAACCTATAACCATTGTTATTGGAGCACTGAAGGACAAGAAGAAGGACCATCTTAGACATAATCAAATCAATCATAAGTTATTATGGAATTGGAGTATGTACAAACCACTAACTTAAATTATGTTTATTTGTTCTATGGTTGGTTCTTCATCATATATTCTTATTTACAAACAAAGAAATAAATCATGCACATAAGAAAACCCATAAACTTATCTCTCTCTCTCTCTCTCTCTCACACACACACACACACACACACACATCTATATATCATATTCTCTACATCAAGAGAGTCAATTCATCCAGGTAACAAGTTAAGCCTAGAGGTCTTGCTCAAATATTTATGTTTCGTTTCTGCCAAAAAATGGAGGAACTCCACTAAATAGAATGTAAATAATGACTCTAGCACTCCACATGTTGGCTTTAGGATCATAAAGGTTGTGCAACACCTCGGGAGATACATAGTAAGGGAAACCAACTACATCCTTAAATGTCTCTCCTAGTTTGAAGAAGACGGACAACCCAAAATCGATGCTCTTGAGGGGTAATCCTCGGTTTGGTTGGAGAATAAGAAACTCTCTGGCTTAAAGTCTCGATGCATGAATCCTAGCAAATGGATGTGTGTCCGGACTAACCATCAAGGGAAACAACCGAGGAAGATACATGACGTGGGCTTTGATAAGATTGGGAAACAGTGATCAAAATTGAAGGGTTGGTCTTAATTTCAATTGGAAGGGAACATAATTATCTAACCCTTCAAAGATGAAAAGTTACAAAACTAATTGTACTTCTATTGAAAAGTGTAAATTAAGTAAACCTTTCATTAAAAAAATGAAAAAATTAAATTTTCTTATTATAGAAATCCTATGTATGTTATTGCCACTTATAAAATAATGATAATTATATGCAAACAAGTTATCGGTCAAGGAAAATCATGTATTCTATTTCCACTTAAATAGTTATTATAATTACATGCAAACAAATTATCTATGAGGGCATACCAAGATGAATTAATATACTTGCATTTTAAAAATAAAGTACAAAGAAAGATTATTATCTATGAGGGCATACCAAGATGAATTAATAGACTTGCATTTCAAAAATAAAGTACAAAGAGAGATTGGTAATGGCAGTTCTAAATGAAAAAAGAAAAACCCAAAATAACTTAAAACGAACTTTTTCATTTTCAATCATAAATTACAATCATATTGGTAACACGAGATATTGGTAATGGAAGTTCCAAAGGAAAAAGTCTCAATAGATGTTTTCCTATTTAAGGATAAATGTAACGTTCATGCTCGTTACGAAGACAACCTCTTATAACAAGTGCAATTTTTTTTTATGTGTGTGTGTGTACGAGGGTAACAAGACATTATACTCTGCGTCATCGCATGACGACGAATCATGATGCATACAACTGCGATATCAACATAAAGATCTAAGTCGCACAACGACATCTGCCAGTAATGAACAACAATCAACCGACAATAAAAAAACTGACTACCCATCCGTCCTACCCTGCAATGGTTAGAACCTCCAAGACACATAAGCAACGCTCAAGCCCAGGTTCCCATCGATTTTAACCATTTAAGGTCTCAGGGATGGGGACTGTTCTGAGGAACATGGAGGAGTCTACATCCCTCCCGACACAAGCACACCAATTCCTACTAAGCTAATGACAAGACAAATCATCAATACCGTAATTAACAAAGTTATCTCATTAAGGCAACTTCAAGGGTGAATTCTTCTTAACTCATTAGATTACTCACTACTATTACCGTATTGCATTGGAAGTGTACTTTTAATCAATCAAAAGATATCGACAGTTAATATAACAAGTAAGGCATTTATTATGACAATAATACAACCTTTAATATAACAACTAACCTGGTTATCACATTAAGGCAGAAGCATTAGTGAGACATTAATAACTCCTCAACTCATTAAATTACTCACCACTTAAAAGCCATTAAGAAGATACTATTCTCCCTTCTTATACCAATTTAATGAGATACTAAATTCCAAAGGTAAATCTAGCCACACTCACTTTCTATTATTATTATAATACATCCCAAGGGTCTTGAACATTCCCCTCTTCTCAGTAACAGGTTATACTTAAAAGAAACCAAATTACATGAACGCTTGTAAGTTGCCAAGAGATAAATCTAAGGGAACTCTATAACATCATTCCTTATTGTAAGGTTAGCATCAGGTAGGCCTTAATTTTGTAGTGCGCAATATCAGATTATTAAACAAATCAATATGATGCTAAGTGAAGAAGGATTAAATGAAGGCGAGTAACAACTTCTTCTCACCCACTCTTTCTATATGTCCAAGTGTTACAAATTTAGATCTGGCCATTAAATAAAAAATATCCCCACTATATTAAGACACTACTCAAATGATATTTAACCATATCCCAAAAGTATTAGAACGAGATCCAATTAGTATTGAACAATCCTCAAATTATATTAAACAATGTTCAATTTAGATTAGAACAAGACCCATTACGACAATACCCACTAATCAATTATAAAAACCATGCACCATTTCATTAACCGAAACTTGCGAACAATTTATAATAAAACAAAATTTCTTCTTAACCCAATTCGAAACTAACTAGATTTAAATGAAAGGGCAAGTAACTACATTAAGTTAACACAGAACATTCAGCCATTAAAATGAAATATCATAATTCAATGAGCCTTAAATAATCGATAAATGCAACTAAGGATTTAATTAACATTAGCCTCATCCGTAGTTAAATTATCCATTCTTAATGATCGATAAAACAACTCTACATTTTACCACACATCAATGTCCATTTGCATTAGTTGAAATCAATGAAAGTTTAAAGAGGGAGAACTTTGTTGGCTAGGGACAGAGGTTGCCAGAGACGAAATTACAGAACAATACAAAATGAAAATTCCCGACACCCATTGCAGAAAAAATTCTCTGAACTAATTTTACAAAAACGGAAATGCCAATACACTCATTGCCAAAACGCATTCTCAGAACTAAATTTTACAAAAACGGAATGCCAATACACTCATTGCTAGAACGAATTCTCAGAACAAATTTTACAAAACAAAAATGCCAATACACTCATTGCGAGAACGAATTCTCAGAACTAAATTTTACAAAAACGGAATGCCAACACACTCATTGCCAGAACGAATTCTCAAAACTAAATTTTACAAAACGGAAATGCCAATACACTCATTGCCAGAACGAATTCTTAGAACAAATTTTACAAAATGAAAATGCCAATACACTCATTGCCAGAACGAATTCTCAGAACTAAATTTTACAAAAATGGAATGCCAATACACCCATTGCCAAAACGCATTCTCAGAACTAAATTTTACAAAAACGGAATACCAATACACTCATTGCCAAAACGAATTCTTAGAACAAATTTTACAAAACAAAAATACCAATACACTCATTGCGAGAACGAATTCTCAGAACTAAATTTTACAAAAGAGGAATGCCAATACACTCATTGCCAGAACGAATTCTCAGAACAAATTTTACAAAAAGAAAATGCCAATACACTCATAGCCATATTTAAAAATGCCCCCAGTTAGATATAAACATCCACAGTCATATATAAATTCCCACATTAAAACAAAACACCCACAGTCATATATAAAAACGCCCACTATAATTTATAAACACCTACAGCAATACAAAATGCCCACAGTAATAAATAAACACCCCCATTATTACAAAACGCCCATAGCCATATATAAAAACACCCACAGTCAGATATAAATTCCCACATTACAACAAAATACCCACAGACAGATATAAACGCCCACCGTAATTTATAAACGTATAAAGAACACCAATAAGAAATTGCAGCCAATAGTAAGAAAATGCCAGAGCCAAGGATAACTCATCGAAAGGATTGCGGGGTTATAATATTCTAGGTGCATAAAACAACAACAAGGAAGCATGATGATCCAAAATTCAACACATCAATCATCATCATAAGGATTCATATACAACTTTAAACAATTTTTTCTTTTATTCTTAAACAAACAAACACACTTGCGTACCTATGACCGACGACGAATAAACTGAAGACGTTATCCCGCACTTGAGCTCTGTGCTGCTCCCGCTCACCGACTACTGAGACCTCACCGGTACCTCACAGCCAATGCTAGGGGTAATCTGCTTCCCCCTTATCCCCCCGAGCCGCAAAGGGGCCAGACACTATCCAGATGGTATGTCTAGCTCTCAGCTCACCTCACAAGTCCGAGCTACCACTCCTATTCGAACTGGGAAATCCCAACTCCCCACAAGTAATCAGTCAAGTCACAAATCCGACAGCGTAACGTTACGCTAACAACCGATCCCCCCTTTCTTCCTTCTCTTCCCTTTCTTTTATAGAGTTTTAGAACTTCCATATTTTTCCTAAATCTCATTTAATTTAAGTTTTAAATAATAACTTCTAAAAACTCTCATTCGTACAAGTGTCATCCATCCCCCACGTTTCTCCATTAACTATTTTCTTTAATTTATTAAATTGTCTTAATTCCATCACCCACCTAGAGTTACTCCTATTTTTACTTCTAGGTGTCCCTAGATTCCCTTACAGGTTTTAAATACTTTCCCTAAAATGAAGTTGCTAATTTAGTTCAATTTAGAAGGTTCTCTATTGCATATTCTTTACTAAGTTGACCTCGCTTTTTACCATAAGTTCCCTCTTTCCCTTATTATGTTTCCTCCATTCCTTAGTTTCCTAATTTTTATTATTCCCTTCTTTCCCCTTTTCATTAGAGCCAAAAATGGCAGTTGCGCAAATTAACCTCTTTTCCTTTTCATTAATGATTTAGTATCTATTACACTTTCACAAGTTAAACAATTAAATTCTTCTTTACAATTTTAAATCCATGGATTTTAATTAAATTCTTCTTTACAATTTTAAATCCACGGATTTTAATTAAATTCATACTCTTTTCATTTTACCCCAAAATTTTTATAAAGACTAAAAACTATTACTTAAGTGGTTTTTAGTTTAATTTTTATTTTTATTTTTTTTACTTTTATAGGGTAATTTTTCTTAAGGTTAGACAAAATTTTACCCCTAGAGAAGTTTTAGACTTAGGACTTAGATTATGAACTGGATGACATTTAATTAGGGAAGTTGTTTAAGAATTTCTTAATGTGTTAAATGTCGTAGGGCCATCTAGGTTTGTTCTTTCATCATCAACAACACGACATGCCCTTCAGGACGCAATACGTGCTCCAAGGGTGCCACTCACCTCTAGTGTTTCTTTTGCACGACGTGCCATTTAGGACGCACCACATGCTCTAAGGGTGCCACTCTCCTCATGTGTTTATTTTGTGCGACGTTCCCTTCAGGACGCACCACATGCTCCAAGGGTGCCACTCGACTCTTGTGTTTCTTTTGCGCAAAGTGCCCTTCAGGATGCACCACGTGCTCCAAGGGTGCCACTCGCCTCTTGACTGATTGGTAGACATCAATAACCCATGGAGTCAACACTCTTCCAGGTGAACTTGTGGGAGACTAAGGGATTCTAAGGAATAAGGTCCATGCCTTATTGCGCGCCACTTAGAATTATCGTGAGCGACTGTCGTAGTCTGCCCTCACAGCATCATGGGTCCTCTCAAACTAGGTAATCATTAACCTATAGTTCGAGCCACCACGGGAGTGCTAGTAGGTTGTGGCAGGGTTGTTGTCCACACCTCTCCCTCAACCTCTCTGGTAGTCGTGTGTGTGGCCCCTTTACTCCATATGTGAGTCTGGTCGACAAGCTATCGTCAGCCTACATCATCAACAATAATGTCAGAACATGTCCACATCATATCATTAAATCAAATGTAATAGAACATTAAATAAATCAACCCAAATAGCACACTCCCTGACTCAATCCGGAGTCCAAGGGGTTCCATCGATGCCTTGGCATCCTCAAGGTCCAAAACCCTGCACACTCAGTAAAACCGAGTCAATAGCACCTACCTATGTCAATGCAGTAAAACATCATGTCATCTATCATAATGCATCATAATCAGGGACAAATGTTTTAATATCATAATAGTCTAGATCATTTGCGAGAAATTGTCCTCAAAGAATAAGTTTTCTCAGTGAGATAGAGCGGGATGTTACATACACCCCCTCTTGGTCTAAACTTTGTCCCGAAGTTTCATAGTATAAATGATGAAATAAGTGTATCATAGTATCATATGTCTATCTATCAAACAAAATGGAAACTGCTGGCGCATATCATATGCGTACTCCGAGGTCGCCGAGTGCGGACTATAATTGTCCCATTGGACCTTGACCTTATCTACCATTTGACGTCGCAACTGTCGAACGCGATGATCTAATATGTGGACCGACTCATCCATGAGCGCTCCCTCCTCCGATACCTGCAAGGAACTCATGTCAATGACATGTGTAGGATCACTAATATAATGCCTCAAAACAGATACATGAAAAACATCATGCATACGCCTCAAGGAATCGAGCAAGGCTAGTCGATAGGCAATGGGCCCCTTTCTCTCCACAATATTGAAAGGTCCCATGAACCTAGGAGAGAGTTTATCTCCCTTTCCAAACTTGATCAAACTCTTATGCAGTTTAACCCGGAAGAAGACTCGATCACCGACCTCGTAACTACGGTCGACTCGGTGCGCATAGGCATAACTCTTATGTCGATCCTTCTCTTATTTAATTCTTTGTCTTATGGTTTTCATTTTCTCTTTCATTTCTTGGATCGCTTCTGGTCCCACCAGGACCCTGTCATCAAGCCAATCCCAACTCAAGGGCGTCCGACACAGTCGTCCGTAAAGAAACTCGAAAGGCACCATCTTAATGGTGCTCTGGTAACTATTGTTGTAAGTGAACTCTACTAGTGGCAATAATTCCACCCAATGCTTTTGTTGGTCCATCACATACATGCACAACATGTTTTCCAAGGTTTGGTTCTTTCATTCGGTCTATCCATCAGTCTTTGGGTGATACCCAGTACTAAATTTAAGTTGGGTTCCCAAGGGCTCTTGGAAACTCATCCAAAATCATCGAGTAAACACCAATCCTCGATCATATATAATCCTCTTAGGCATACCATGCAGCCTCACAATCTCACTGATGAAAACTCTAGCTATGTCAGGTGCCTAATACGTCGTATGCACAAGAATAAAGTGAGCACTCTTCATCAGAGTGTCTACTATTACAAAAATTGAGTCATGTCTCCTGGTCGTCAGTAGCAATCCAACAATAAAATCCATCGAAATAACCTCCCATTTCGATTCTGGAATGGCATGTGGTTGAAGTAATCCTGCTGGGTGTCTATGTTCATCATTTACCTTGTGGCGCTCCAAACATTTAGCCACATAGTTGACTATGTCGACATTCATTCCCTTCCAGAAGAATAAGGGTTTAAGGTCTGCCCTCATCTTCGTGACTCTCAGGTGAGCCATGTAAACTACTATATGATCCTCTCTCAGGATCAACATCCTCAACTCGTCGTTTGGAGGTACGTAAATCCAACTTCCAAACCTCAATAACTCATCTATATCAAATGAAAATCCCTCATATCATGGTACCATCATGGTGTTTTGTCCGATAAAACCCTCGACCTCTTTGTACCAGTCATCGTCACGCTGTAAAGTGAGAATATTCTCACATAGATTTGTCTGAAGAGGTAACACCGAAAAGATGCATGGTCTCCGACTCAAAGCATCCGCCTCTTGGTTCATTGTTCCTTTTATGTAAGAAATCTCAAAGTCGTACTCACTAAGCAATTCCGACCAACGTCGTTGTCATGCGTTCAGGCCGCTTTGCATAAAAATGTGTTGTAGTCTACAATGGTCAGTCTTTAATTCAAATTTGTGTCCAACAAGGTAGTGTTTCCAAACCTTCAAGGCATATATGATGGCTAATAAATCCAAATCATGCGTTGCGTAGTTCTCTTCATGTCTTCTCAGTTTCCTTGAAATGTAAGAAATCACTCTTCCATATTGCATCAAGACTCCAACTAAACTTTCCTTGGATGCGTCTGTGCATACCAAGAAGTCTGCGTCCATGTCAGGGACCTTTAGTATCGGCTTTGTCGTCAACAACTCTTTAAGCTTCTGAAATGCTTCCGTGTATTTCTCGGTCCAAACGAACTTCTTGTTTTTCTTCTACAATTCCGTGATCGGATTTGCTATCTTAGAAAATCCCTAAACCCATAAATCTATGCACTTCTGTGACATTCGTCGGCACATGCCATTCCATAATAGCCTCGACCTTGGCTAGATCCACGGCGATACCTTCGCTGGAGATGACATGCCCTAAGTAGTGAATCTTTGATTGATAAAAAGAGAATTTGGACAATTTTCCATATAGTTTGTGCTCTCACAAACACTGTAGTACCAAGCACAAGTGCTCATCATGCTCCTCTGTCGTACGAGAGTAAATCAAAATATCATCAATGAACACTTGGACGAACTTGTCTAAGTACTCGCGGAACATCTCATTCATCAAACTCATAAATACTCCTGGGGCATTTGTCAGACCAAATGGTAAAATAGTAAACTCATAATGTCCAAACCTCGTCTTGAAAGCAGTCTTAGGGATGTCATCCTCCTTGATCTGTAACTAATGATACCCTAATCACAAATCGATCCTGGAGAACACCGTCGCACCCTTCATTTGATCGAACAGATCATCAATTCTCGGTAAGGGATACTGATTCTTGATCGTGGCCTTTTCCAGTTGATGGTAGTCGATGCAAAGCCTCCATGATCTGTCCTTTTATGTATGAAAATAATCGGTGCACCCCAAGGTGACACACTAGGATATATCAGTCCCAGGTTCAACAACTCCTTCAGTTTCATTTTCAACTCTTGTAACTCTGGGGTGGACATCTAATAAGGCATTCTTGTTATCGGTTTAGTCCCTGGTTTTAGGTCTATGGTAAACTCCAATTCTCTCTTTGACGACATCCTAGGTAACTCCTCCAGAAACACGTCCGCAAACTCTCTCACCACCGAAAGGTGTTCTAGACCTTCCGCTACTCCCTTCTCATTTAGCGCAAGAATCGCATAAAGCTTGCACCCCTTGCACATACTCTTCCGTAACTGTAAAGAAGAGACAAACCTTGGGGAAACTCCCTGGTTCTGTCCTACAATCACACGTCTCTGTCCTTCGTCATCAACCAAGCTCAACCGTTTCATCTTACTGTTGAGTATCGCCTCATGCGATTCCAACCAATCCATACCAATCATGACATCATAAGATCCTAAGATCATGACGTACAAGTTGGCCCTCATGACAAACTCTCCCAGGTTAAGGGCACAGCCCGTAACCTTTCCCCCAGCCTTATGTTTGGCTCTCGATGCCATCTCTACGAAGATAAACTCATCGTGTTTGACTGCCTTTACCTTAATCCTTTTTAGCACTGCACTAGAAATGAAACTCTCGGTAGCATCGGGATCTATCAAAATACTAAGAGTCTGGTCAGCGATAGTACCTGTCATCTCAAGCACAGTCGACTGATGCTCTGCTTGGCGGTTATTCACTGTTGCATGAATCCGATGGGCCTTACCCATATCTCCGACTGTAGTGGGTCGGGCTGATCCGGAATCACTGGTCCTCTCCACAGGACAGTCACGCTAGTAGTGTGGATCCCCACATGACCAACACCCCTTCTTCAGCCCAGTAGTCCTAGTACCCGAAGTAGAAGATGACGACCCACTGACCTGGAACCCTGGTCTGTTCTGTTGAACATGCCTAAGTTGTTGTTTCTGCTGGCGACGTTGCTGCTGATGTTGTGGTCCCCAATAAGCCGACTGCTGCTGAGGCAGTGGTTTCCGGGGTGTGGTGAAAATGGATCCCCTCTGGAAGCCACGATATCCCGTCGTATGTCTCACTGGTGTGTGGTGCTGCCGTGCTCCAGATGAAACCTTCCCTGCTGGTCTTACTGGAGTCTTGGTCTGACCCCCACTAATAAGCTCCTCCTCTCCTATGAGGGCCTTCTGGATGACATCGTGCAAGGTTTGAGGCATCAAAATCCTAACCTTTGCATGCAAACTACCATTAAGGCCAAACACAAACCTGTTGACATTAAGTTTCTCTGTGTTAAGATGCGAAGCATACCAGAGCAGCTCCATAAAAAATTCCTCGTACTCGAGCACCGTACGACCTCCCTGTCGTAAGGCGTTGAACTCACTGAGTTGATGCTTAATGAATTCCTCAGAAAGGTACCTCTCTTGGAACCGTTCCTCGAACAGTTCCCATGACACGTCTTTGATGGCCATGTTCAGCTGCGGTAGGAGCATCTTCCACCATAGAAGAGCGCTCCCCTTCAGTTTAAAGGCCACCATGCGGACCTTCATGTTGGAGGTATAATCGCGAAGTGTGAAGCACATCGCCATGTTCTCCAACCATGCCTCAGCGGCTGCGCCGTCCGGGGCACCAAAGAACTCAAGAAATTTGACCTTCTCGAGTTCACAATGAATGCTACCAGTAACGGTCGGTGCACGTGGCGGAACCTCAATGGGTGCCGACACCCTGGCCTCATCTCTGTCCAAACGACTGATCAGTGCCTCAGACATGCGCTGAAAGGATATCATCATCCTGACTACATCGCCAACTGCTATCTTCTCCTGTCTGAGAACCTGCTCGTCTTCCTAGGGGTTAGACCCCTTCAGCATGGATTCTACTGGGGACATCACGCCTCCTCCCCTAGCACCCCGTCGTCTGCCTCCGCGACACCCTCTAGCCATGATTACCTGCATGCACACAATCAACTCGATTAGCAACAGTATAATCAAATCATTTCAATGAAAGCTGTAGCATTCCCAAGTCGTGGGTCGAACCCGCTCTGATACCATATGTAATGTTCCTCCTCGTTATGAAGAGAACCTCTTATAACAAGTGAAAATGCTTTGGTTTTGTGTGCGTGTGTATAAGGGTAACAAGACATTATACTCTGCGCCATCACATGATGATGAATCATGAAGCATACAACTGTGATATCAACATAAAGATCTAAGTCACACAACGACATCTACCAGTAATGAAGAATAACCAACCGACAATAAAAAGACTGACTACCCATCCGTCCTACCCTGCAATGCTTAGGACCTCTAAGACACATAAGAAACGCTCAAGCCCAGGTTCCCATAGATTTTAACCATTTAATGTCTCAGGGCTCGGGACTGTTCTGAGGAACATGGAGGTGTCTACATCCCTCCCGACACAAGCAGACCAATGCCTACTAAGATAATGACAAGACAAATCATCAATATCATAATTAACAAAGTTATCTCATTAAGACAACTTAAAGGGTGAATTCTTGTTAACTCAGTAGATTACTCACTACTATTACCGTATTGAATTGGAAGTGTATTTTTAATCAATCACAAGATATCGACAGTTAATATAACAAGTAAGGCATTTATTATGACAATAATATAACCTTTAATATAACAACTAACCTGGTTATCACATTAAGGTGGAAGCATTAGTGAGACATTAATAACTCCTCAACTCATTAAATTACTCACCACTTAAAATCCATTAAGAAGCTACTATTCTCCCTTCTTATACCAATTTAATGAGATACTAAATTCAAAAGGTAAATCTAGCCACAATCCCTTTCTATTATTATTATAATACATCCCAAGGGTCTTGAACATTCCCCTCTTCTCTGTAACAGGTTATACTTAAAAGAAACCAAATTACATGAACGCTTGTAAGTTTCCAAGAGATCAATCTAAGGGAACTCTATAACATCATTCCTTATTGTAAGATTAGCATCCATGTAGGCCTTAATTTTGTAATGCGCAATATCAGATTATTAAACAAATCAATATGATGCTATGTGAAGAAGGATTAAGTGAAGGCGAGTAACAACTTCTTCTCACCCACTCTCTCTATATGTCCAAGTGTTACAAATTTAGATCTGGCCATTAAATAAACAATATCCCCACTATATTAAGACACTACTCAAATGATATTTAACCATATCCCAAAAGTATTAGAACAAGATCCAATTAGTATTGAACAATCCTCAAATTATATCAAACAATGTTCAATTAAGATTAGAACAAGACCCATTACGACAATAACCACTTATCAATTATAAAAACCATGCACCATTTCATTAACCCAAACCCGCGAACAATTTATAATAAAACAAAATTTCTTCTTAACCCAATTAGAAACAAACTAGATTTAAATGAAAGGGCAAGGAACTGCATTAAGTTAACATAGAACATTCAACCATTAAAATGAAATATCATAATTCAATGAGCCTTAAATAATCGATAAATGCAACTAAGGATTTAATTAACATTAGTTGTAACGACTTGCGTCGTTACGACAACCATTCTAGTAACAGGTGCAATTTTTTTTTTTTTTCTTTTGTGTTTAGAAGTGTGTGTGGGTGTACAAGGAAACAGCTACAGTCTACTCGACCTTGTGTCGCCACCCGACGACGATACGATGCAACCATGATGAACATAAGAATATGACCAAAACGCATGATACGTAACCACAGGCATAAATGATGATCACACGACAGCAACAAGACTCAACACGAGGTTCATCACAAGAACGCTGAACTCCTCAACTAGCACCATCACAACACATCCATAGGCAGAGGTGCACAATGCAGACACTCAACGAAGAGTAAAATTGACCACTATACACAACTGACTTCCCGCTCGTCCTACCCTGCAAGGTTAGGACCTCCAAGACACATAAGCAACGGTCAAGCCCGGTTTCCCATCGTCCTTAACCATTTAAGGTCTCAGGGCTGGCGACTGTTCTGAGGAACATGGAGGTATATACATCCCACCCGACTGGCCGATGACAACAACTGACCAATATCAAGTACAACATAATAAAGAAGGACAAATGCGTATATATATACGGAGACAAGAGGACTCCTAATAGCGAACGCAAGTTCTGCATTAATCGAGACCGACAACCCTCAATTACTGTCCGGTGGTTGTATTGCATTAAAACGGGACGCTTTTCAACTAAAGCATGTCTTATCGTTATCCGGTAGATTACCGACCTTACAACCAAGTTAACGCCACATCACATCCATGTAATCATAAAAGCGTTAATTAAAATTAAGGGACATGTCAACTCTAATCCTTTCAATTGGTTGTATGGTACAAGCCACAGAATCCGTATTCGACGATATATTACCATGTGAAACTCAATAACAGTGTCAACTATCTAACAACATTTAACAACATTACTATCAACACCATAATTAACCATTACAATATGCCAAATTAAAATGATGTCAAACTAAGTGAGTAATATTGCTCAACCAAATCCCTAGAAATAAATGATGTTAGGTTTCTCTTTTAAATATATGACTCTATTTAATGGGACTTAATTATTCAAGGTTCGTTCATCAATTATTTTGGTATGGAGGAAATCTAGGTACATTATAACTATTTTAAGTT
>SNQJ01S0024672.1:57328-80473 GCA_010110895.2 Picea sitchensis | reverse complement strand
TGAAACAACTCAAATACCCCACTCCCTGACTCAATCCGGAGTCCAAGGGAGTTCTACCGATGCCTCTGCATCCTCAGTGTCCGAAACCCTGCACACTCAACGAAACTGAGTCAGCGGCACCTGTCTATATCAGGGTAGTAAAAACATCCTGTCATATAACTCAATGCATCAAAATGAAAGAAAAGTTTTATCATCATATAAATCCAGATCACTTGCGAGCAAGTGTCCTCAAAGAATAAGTTTGGTATGTGCACCAGAGCGGGATGTTACATTAGTCTCATCGGTAATTAGATTATCCATTCTTAATGATCAATAAAACAACTCTACATTTTACGACACAACAATGTCCATTTGCATTAGTTGAAATAAATGAAAGTTTAAGAAGGGAGAACTTCGTTGGCCAGGGACAGAGGTTGCCAGAGATGAAATTACAGAACAATACAAAACGAAAATGCCCGACACCCATTGCAGAATGAATTCTCTGAACTAGTTTTACAAAAATAGAAATGCCAATACACTCATTGCCAGAACGCATTCTCAAAACTAAATTTTACAAAAACGGAATGCCAATACACTCATTGCCAGAACGAATTCTCAGAACAAATTTTACAAAACAAAAATGCCAATAAACTCATTGCCAGAACGAATTCTCAGAACTAAATTTTACAAAAACGGAATGCCAATACACTCATTGCTAAAACAAATTCCCAGAACTAAATTTTACAAAACGTAAATGCCAATACACTCATTGCCAGAACGAATTCTCAGAACTAAATTTTACAAAATAAAAATGCCAATACACTCATTGCCAGAATGAATTCTCAGAACTAAATTTTACAAAAATGGAATGCCAATACACCCATTGCCAGAACGCATTCTCAGAACTTAATTTTACAAAACGGAATACCAATACACCCATTGCCAGAACGAATTCTCAGAACAAATTTTACAAAACAAAAATGCCAATACACTCATTGCCAGAACGAATTCTCATAACTAAATTTTACAAAAACGGAATGTCAATACACTCATTGCCAGAACGAATTCTCAGAGCAAATTTTACAAAACGAAAATGCCAATACACTCATTGGCAGAACGAATTCTCAGAACTAAATTTTACAAAAAGGGAATGCCAATACACTCATAGCCATATTTAAAAATGCCCCTAGTGAGATATAAACGCCCACAATCATATATAAATGCCCACATTAAAACAAAACACCCACAGTCATATATAAAAATGCCCACCATAATTTATAAACACTTACAGCAATACAAAATTCCCACAGTAATATATAAACGCCCCCATTATTAAAAAACACCCATAGCCATATATAAAAACACCCACAGTCAGATATAAACGCCCACAGTCAGATGTAAATGCCCACATTAAAAAAAAAATCCCACAGTGAGATATAAACGCCCACCGTAATTTATAAACGCTTAAAGAACACCAATAAGAAATTGAAGCCAATAGTAAGAGAATGCCAGAGCGAAGGATAACTCATCGAAAGGATTGCGGGGTTATAACAGTCTAGGTGCAGAAAACAACAACAAGGAAATGCGATGATCCAAAATTCAACACATCAATCATCATCATAAGGATTCATATACAACTTTAAACAATTTTCCTTTTACTCTTAAACAAACAAATGCACTTGCGTACCTGTGACCGACGACGAATAACCCGAAGACGTTATCCCACACTTGAGCTCCATGCCACTCCCGCTCGATGACTACCGAGACCTCACCGGTACCTCCCAGCCAACGCTACGGGTACTTTGCTTCCCCCTTAGCCCCCCGAGCTGCAAAGGGGCCACACACTATCCAAATGGTATGTCTAGCTCCCAGCTCGCCTCGCAAGGCCGAGCTACCACTCCTATCTGAACTGGGAAATCCCAACTCCCCACAAGTAATCAGTCAAGTCAAAAATCCGCCAGGGTAACGTTACGCTAACAGTCGATCCCCCCTTTCTTTCTTCTCTTCCCTTTCTTTTATAGAGTTTTAGAACTTCCATCTTTTTCCTAAATCTCATTTAATTTAAGTTTTAAATAATAACTTCTAAAAACTCTCCTTCATACAAGTGTCATCCATCCCCCACGTTTCTTCATTAACTATTTTCTTTAATTTATTAAATTGTCTTATTTCCCTCACCCACTTAGATTTACTCCTATTTTTACTCCTAGGTGTCTCTAGATTCTCTTACAGGTTTTAAATACTTTCCCTAAAATGAAGTTGCTAATTTAATTCAATTTAGAAGGTTCTTTATTACAGATTCTTTATTAAGTTGACCTCGCTTTTTACCATAAGTTCACTCTTTCCTTTATTATGTTTCCTCCATTCCTTAGTTTCCTAATTTTTATTATTCCCTTCTTTTCTCTTTTCATAGGAGCCAAAAATGGTAGTTGCGCAAATTAACCTCTTTTCTTTTTTATTAATTATTTAGTATCTTTTACACATTCACAAGTTAAACAATTAAATTTTTCTTTACAATTTTAAATCCACGGATTTTAATTAAATTCTTACTCTCTTCATTTTACCCAAATTTTTTTATAAAGACTAAAAACTATTACTTAAGTGGTTTTTAGTTTAATTTTTATTTTAATTTTTTTACTTTTATAGGGTAATTTTTCTTAAGGTTAGAAAAAATTTTACCCCTAGAGAAGTTTTAGACTTAGGACTTAGATTCTAAATTGGGCGACATTTAATTAGGTAATTTGTTCAACAATTTATTAATGTGTTAAATGTCGTAGGGCCATCTAGGTTTGTTCCTTCATCATCATCAACGCGACGTGCCCTTCAGGACGCACTACGTGCTCCAAGGGTGCCACTCGTCTCTAGTGTTTCTTTTGCGCGATGTGCCCTTTAGGACACACCACGTGCTCCAAGGGTGACACTCGCCTCCTGTGTTTCTTTTGCGCGACGCGCCCTTCAAGATGCACTACGCGCTCCAAGGGTGCCACTCGCCTCTTGTGTTTCTTTTGCGCAACGTGCCCTTCAGGATGCACCACGTGCTCCAAGGGTGCAACTCGCCTCTTGATTGATTGGTAGACATCAATAACCCTTGCAGTCAACACTTCACCAGGTGAACTTGTGGTAGACTAAGGGCTTCTAAGGAATAAGGCCCCCACCTTATTGCATGCCCCTTAGAATCATCGTGAACGACTATTGCAGTCTTCCCTCACGACATCGTGGGTCCTCTCGAACTAGGTAATCATTAACCTACAGTTCGAGCCACAGCGGGAGTGCTAGTAGGCTGTGACAGGGCTGTTGTCCACACCTCTCCCTCAACCTCTCTGGTATTCGTGTGTGTGGCCCCTTTACTCCATATGTGAGTCTGGTTGACAAGCTATCGTCAGCCTGCATAATCAAAAATCATGTCAGAACATGTCCATATCATATCATCAAATCAAATGTAATAGCACAGTAAATAAATCAACCCAAATAACACATTCCCTGACTCAATCCGGAGTCCAAGGGGTTCCATCGATGCCTCGACATCCTCAAGGTCCAAAACCCTGGACACTCAGTAAAACCGAGTCAATAGAACCTGCCTATGTCAATGCAGTAAAACATCATGTCATCTATCATAACGCATCATAATCAGGGACAAATGTTTTAATATCATAATAGTCTGAATCACTTGTGAGAAAGTGTCCTCAAAGAATAAGTTTTCTCAGTGCGCCAGAGCGAGATGTTACAATAAATTATAGTGGTTGTGTTTCTTACATTTGATTTGGAATAGTATATTATGAGAATTTGTGATCTAAAATATTTAAGAAAGAGAAATTCAATATTTATAAGATGCTCTCTGAATATTCAAAAGTTATTTACAAAACTAGTTTATACATAAAACCTTTTACAAAATCTTGAAAAATTAACTGTAAATCTCTTCACTTGGATTTGTTGTGAGATTTTTCCTTTTGAGTTGGATTTTGAAACCCAATCCTATGAAGATCCCAAACTATGGATAACACCACAACTTGTATTTTGAAACCTAATCCTATGAGGATCCCAAACTCTAGATGACACATCAACTTTGGTATCAAAAGTATATAAATAAATAACAATAAATTTATCGGAGAGTTATGCATTAAATCAAGAACTTTGAGAAATACCTACCTCCAAAAATCCAAAATACATTTTTTTTTGCACAACCTCGAAAAAATTGGTCGTTACGCTTTGCTCATGAGAAATATCAGAGGGGCAAGTGAAACTAGATTTTAAGCTATTTATTGGAAGACACAATTTTTAATGTTGATTCACATCATATAGAAGAATAAATGATAAAATAAAAAAATAATGCAACCCAGTACCTAGGTACAAGTTGCACTCAATTAACGAATATGAAGTGTTTGTAAAGTTTTTTTGAGCTACCATTGAATCGTCAGTGGGGAAAGGAAGAGGCATGCCACAATAAAAATAACTAATCTAAAGGCCAAAGGAAGTAGCATGTCACATTACAAATAACTAATTTAAAGGCCAATATACTAGAGAAAAAAATAGGATCCAATATAATATAAATAGGGAGAGAAACATGTTAAGATAAACATTTTTAGAAGGGTACAAAAAGAGCCACCACATTATAAATAACTAATTTAAAGGCCAATATACTAGAGAAAAAAATAGGATCCGATATAATATAAATAGGGAGAGAGACATGTTAAGATAAACATTTTTTGAAGGGTACAAAAAGAGCCACCAATAAGACTGCAACTAATCATATGCACACTAGATAACATAAGGAAATAACAAAATGTTGCAACATAGATGCAAAAAGAGAATGTTGAATTTAAACACTAGAATAATCTTCTTTAAAAATCAAGAAAAAAAAACAAGATTCGAGAAAGGGGGTTACAGTATAAACTCATATTTTCCTTGCAATGAATGTTGGGTTGTCTCCTAAACATTAAATGCTTTTATTTCGGGTATGTTGATACATACAGTCAACCAAAGGGAACCATCATAAAGAAGAACGCAAGCAAAACATAGATTTCATGGATCGAGAGAGTTCCCACAGAATTCGAGGAGAAACCGAGTGATCAAATGTTCAGGTCCCACAACATCGCTTTATTTGAAGAAGCCCCTAATTCTCTACACCAATTCAACTTAAGGCAGGTGCAACAATGAAGCCTTAGTGGGCATCGTATGTGGTCGCGCGTTCAAATCTCGTACTTAATCTAGCTGCAACAATGAAGCCTCCAATTCAACTTAAGGGAGCTACAACAATGAATCTTTAGAGGGCATCGTATGTGGTCGCAAGTTCAAATCACGTACTTAATCCAACTGCAAGAAATAATCCTTAGTGGGCATTGTATGTGGTCGCGAGTTCAAATCCTGTGTTGAAACCCTAATGCCAAATGTCAAAAACCGACATTCACCTTAAAAAACATAATAAAATATGGAGACTGATGTATAAAAACTCGATAATACGTGCAATATGTGGCGGGGAAAAGTACAATAACAAAATAAAAAGAACCAGAAGTGAGACCAGAATCGTAACTATTCACATGTGCTTCTGCAAAAGTGTTAATGTTGAACCTCCGATTGTAAGGTAAAAGGACAACCTCTGTCATCTACTTTAATATAGCTTTTGCAGTAGGATTAACTCAAAAATCAAGATTCAAGAATTTGGTGGGAGTAACTTGAAAATTAGGATTCGGGAATCTGGTGGGAGTAACTTGAAAATCGACATTGAACCCAAATTATTGAATGTGTATTTTAAAACATTACATGAATTTCTCAATAAAATGACAAACACAAAAATTCACATTTTTATTGACGAACAAATTTTTAACGATACTTCTAGGACGTGTTGGAAGCCTCTTGACAGGATCTGACGTGTTCAATTTTGAACGTTGTTGGGCAGCGCAAAATAACATGAAAATGTTAGAAGATGGCGAGGTCATATACAGACTCTGTGAAAATATCGATTGGAATCTCGACACCCGTCTACATACAACACCTTCAACTCTCATACAACACTTATAATATATATAATAGTGTTATGATAATAGACAAAAGAGGATTTGATCACATACAAACAAATACCTAGGGATGGGCAAGTTGCATGCATATATCACATCACAGTGCCTACAGGCCGGGAAGCCAAGCGTTTTGGACAAATTATAGATTAGAAATGGGTGGAGATAAAGAAAAATTTCACCCACATGAATTGAAGGCCTCCATGACAACGAAGATCATCTCATTGCACACACAAAACTCACCAAAAAAACACACTTAAACAAACACTCTACTCTCACACATTCTGGGGAACTTCCATGAGGAAACTATATTCAGAGCTTCTAGATGTGATACCAACTTAGCAATCGAGTATGCACAAAACAATTTTTTTTTTGTTATTCAATCAAGCAGATAAATCTCTCAGCCACACATACATAAATAAAATGTGATAATTGAAGAAGATCTTCCCACAACCAATTAGATCTAATAAACATAAATTAAATCTAACTTAAGCATGTAAACATTAATTTTAACAAAAATAAAACTAAAGTTTGAAAACTAGTTATATTAAATTAAGATAATCACATTAAATTAAAAACTAAAGATGACAAAAAAAACTTCAAAATATTAATTCTATGAAATAGTTATAAAACTAAACTTCCCAACTAATTAAGAAACCAAAAGCCTCGATATAAACTAAACAAGATCAAACAATAACACACATATGGACGAACAACAATAAATAAAATTTCAAATTTCCAACCTTCTCTTAATAAATAAAACTTCAAATTTCCAGCCTTCTCTTAATAAATAAAATTTCAAATTTCCAACCTTCTCTTAATCCTTATTGAGTCCAAGTGACAAAGTTTCTAATTTCTTCATGAGTTTTTTTAGTTAAACAAAGTTTTTCTTAACATATTTAATTTTTTTTAACTTGGATACTGATAGGTGATGTGAATTGTTTTAAAATAACCAAATTTTTTTATATAATATTTTTAAATTCAAAAATATATATTTATTAATTTTCATTTTTTAATATAAATACGTACAATTTTAACTTAATCTATTTTTCAAACATATAGAAAAAATGTGGATTTCTTATTTGATAGTCAATTTCAAATGTCTTTTCAAAATCTCCATAGTATTTAAACGTATAATTTTAACTTAATCTATTTTTCAAATATAAAAGAAAAAATGTGAATTTCTTATTTGATAGTCAATTTCAAATGTCTCTCCAAAATCTCCATAATATTCACTTGCCATTTGAAATGCAGATAGGAAATAGGGGAAGAGCTCTTTAAATCCTAAGAAAACGAAATAAGACTCCTATATGTTCTGTCATGTTTAGATATCTCACGGATAATTTATTTTAGTTAAATGTTTACACTATCACACCTTGCTCTATTATTGAAAATTAGTCTTAAGAGAACATCCCATCCATGGTAAACTTCTCATATATATATATATATGTAAACTATTATTGAAAATTAGTCTTAAGAGAACATCTCATCCATGGTAAATTTCTCATATATATATATATATGTAAACTTTTCACGAGACTTTATATATATATATATATATATTATTTTTGGTAAAATTTTTAAGAGATTTTTTATATGATAATGATGATGATTAATGTTCATTAAGACTAAATTGGTTTATGAAACCTTAAGAGGGTAAGTGATTACTTGAGATTCTTTAGAATTTTGTTTCTGTGCTTGAAAAGCATTAAGAGAATCTTTCCAAGATCACTATATTTTTGTTGAGTTAAGAGGTTAGCAAGGTTGTTGGTGTGACAAATATTTTGAAAATGAGATCTAATATGGGTATAGGGTGGACAATCTAAGAGAAATTGTTTTTCATCTTCAACCTTCTTAGTGTCACAAATGTGACGCACTCTTTCATCACATGGCATTTTAGGAATTGACCAACGCCCAGTTTCACTATGGAGCTCATGAGAATTTGTTCTTATCTTAGCAATGCTTAATTTTTTCTTTACACTTGGCAAAAAAGATAGATAATTTTGATCCTCTAAATTAGGGTTGATTGCGTCCTTATAATACCTTAATTTTATTTTTCCCTCTAACTCTTTATCACACCACATTTTCTCCTTAAATTTTGATTTGACATTTTTTTAATAGTATCTTAATTCTGCAAAATGGTGTCTTCCATGATTCCCCAATAGTTTAGCCAAGATCAAACACCTTTATGCCATCCTCGCTTGATTCGATGGTGGTTATCACTCGATTTTGAAGCAATTTTAGGAAGCTTCTTGTCTTCCATGTTGTTTAACTTGTTCTTATACATTAGATCTATTCATATCCTTGCTCTCAATGGGGGAGAGGCTTGTTTCTAAGAGGAAGATGGGATAGGGCGTATTTTCTTTAATTTTCAGATTATAGGTTTTAAACTATTTTGTATTTGCTCTATCTTTCTCTAGGATTCACGAGAGATACTACAGCCCTAGACTTCACATCCATAAAGAATATCAGGTGTAACAAGAGTCTCAAAGAGGAGTTTCTTCTTATCCCAACTCCAAAGATCAGTTGATTTACAATTGTTTTAAAGCCCATAATAAGCTTTTCATCCGCCAATAATCCTTTTCTCAATGCTATAATTCCATTTGATCTTGTGGTGAATATCAATTACAAGATATTTGTATGAAGTCACTTCCTCCAAGTTGGTGTTGTCATATACAAAGGTATCATAAGGGATCTTACTGGATTTAATAATCATGACCTTAGTCTTATCAGTTTTAACGGTGATACCCATATTGGAGGAAAAATCCTTGAGCATTCTTAGTTGGTTTTCAAGATCATGTGGACTCCTTGACATAAGAACGATATCATCGGCATAAAGAAGAAGATTGATGACTATACCAGTGAGAATAGAGCCGACACAACCTATTTTTTCCAAGCAATCTTATATATACACTATCTCTCTGAGAATATATTAACTCTAGATAAAGTACAACACACATACATATACTAAGTTAGAAACATTTTCTCATGAAATACAACATAAAGTTGTAGTGGAGTGAAAGTGGTATCTAGGGTTGCTTGCAAGGGACTCTATGAAGATGGATTTAATTAGAATGACATTATCCATATAAATAATTGTATAGCAAATTTAAATATGATTTAAAAAAATAATTATGTAATAAATATAAACATGATTTTCATAAATTTATAGAAACTTTTATTTGGTTTAAAAATTAAAATCAATTTTAATATTGGATTTTATTAAAATATTTTATTCTATAATATGAAAGGGATTTTTAAGAGTATGATGTAGATATGGAGCATTCAAAATCATTATTTAGGAATAAAAATTTCTTTATATTTATTTTGATGGAAGGACTTTGTCTTTTAATATATTTTAAATGTTTGTACTCAAATTCTTAAAAGATATTTAGCTTTTAAACTTTCCACTGTAATGTAATTCTAATTCTTCGTTTTCCTTCGAAGTGTAGCTTGGTCTACCTAAGAAGAAACTTGTATGCACATCTCTTTCATAGTTATCCTTAGTGAAAATGGTCTATTAACAATCCAAAATTATGAATTTTTATATGGGTTTTACTATGTTCAATGTAGTTTTACAAAATCCTAAAAAAAAAATTGTTACTTCTTAAGAAACCAAGAAAATGTGAATGCATACTTTTGTGGAAAGTTTAGTATACATGTTTAAAATGAAGATATGTATAGTATTTTGCGAAAGAATTATTTGGGAAATAATCTAAATTTTCCATAGAATTTAATTTATGTCTTCTTCAACTTCTTACATGATCGAGTAAATGACTCTACTTATGAATCTCATACACAGAAAATTAGTTTAGAAAGATGAATGGAAATGAAATATTAAGTTTCATCAACAATTTAGAAGAGTACTTGTCTATGTGAGTACTTGTCTAATTATTTGTATCCTTATAGCTGGTATTACCTTATAATTGGTTAGGTCGTTGTGACCCTAAGTGTAGTGTTGTATTTTTGGGAAAACTTTAATGTAAACAAAAAAACAATCTAGAAGGCTACTTGTTTATGTGAGTACTTGTTTAATTGTTGTATTCTTATAGCTGTTATTACCTTATAATTGGTCATATCGTTGTGACCTTCAGTATAGTGTTGTATTTCTGGGAAAATATATAAGCTTATTTGAGGTATATCTCTGAACTTGAATGTGTAATTTTATTGAGTGGATCTTTTCAGGTTTTTTTTTTTTGTGGGTTATGACATTTTATTAGAGTGATTTTGATTTGTGATAAGTGTGGGTTATGACATTTTATTAGAGTGATTTTGATTTGTGATAAGTTTTCGATGAAATGTGATTCCTAACCATGCCCAAATGCAAAAATATAGCACCTTAATTGAAACTTATTAATTCCCAAATAAAAAAACAATTACCCAAATCAAAATTTCGACCAAAATGGATTTTAGAAAATAGAATGAAATCCTTCACCATGATGAAGAAAGTTTTGTCTATTGATAGAGTAGGATTTTGTTAAAAAACTAATATTTCTTTATGTTACATGGTTTATGAACAAACTTATGATGTCTTGTTATCGCAAGAATAAAAGTAAATTTTAAAATTCGATTATGTTAAACTAAAATGATAAAGAAAACTCCTAAATGTACACCTAACATATATAATATAACTAAATATTTAAATATAATTTAATTTATCATATATTTCGTTAACCAATACCAAAAGGATTAATAATTTCCTTTCAGAAAATGACAAAGAAAACTCATAAATGTACAGCTAACATATATAATATAACTAAAAATTTAAATACAATTTAGTTTAGGATATATTTAGTTCACCAATACCAAAAAGATTCGTGTTGTTTCTTAACCTATGAGTTGTTGGTAATGAGGAAGCTCCCTTTTTTGTGTAAAAATTCACATAAGGCTTAAATGCATGCACATCTACATCTTGCAGTAAAAAGAAATTAAACTTATGTCTATAAGAATTACCTTTGCTATCGTATTTAGTCAATGAATGTAATGAGTTCTTTTCACTCCATTTATTTTGTTTTACCAATCTTCCTTTTGCAATTCCTCCTTGCGTTTTCAAATTCTCATATGGATCCATGTTGGCATACTAACACATAAAAAATTCAAGTGCAATCCTCTACTAGCTATGTACCTTCTACACTATGCACAAAAGAACTCTTGAGGAAAATAAAATTCGAGTTTTTGAAATGAATTTAACAAACATTATGCATTTTGTGGCACTATTTTTCATTTTCCAACAATACTTTGCATCCTTTCTTTTTCATTTTCAACAATACTTTGCATCCTTCCACTTGCACTCGTTTTCATTTTCGAACACTACTGTGCATCCTTTCACTTACAACGGGGACGTTCTGTGGTGAAATCTTGCAAATCCCTCAACTTCTTATCGATGCAATCACCAACGTTCTTACAAGAGAATGGATGAATTAGCTTAGTTGGATGCGAATTGTTTCCCAAATACTCTCATTTTCCTAGCTTAAGGCCCATTAGTCTCAGTTTCCTAGCTTAAGGTCCATTTTTGTTTTATCTATGTTTTGTATATTCTTCTCCTTTCACATGGATGTTGGACAACTTAAGTTTTCAACTTGGAAAATAGAAAATAAATCAAAATAATAATAATTAAAAATATTTAATACAACATAATATTATTAGAAAATTAAACTAATGATGAGGTTGTGTTGTTCAATGTGCGGTAAATGACGTTTCTCCCTCTTATGGGGAAGTAGGGCGAATTAGATCAACACATGGATATCATGGGCATAAAATATAAAAATACTATGTTCCTTTAGAGATGAAAAATTAAGGAAACTATTATCAAATTTGACATCATACTTGTATAAAGACTATCTAAGTTTGTTTTCATCTACAAGTTGTAGGAATTTGATGGTCCGAAACTTATACTTTATCACCATAATACAATATATTATGTAGAGAGAAACATCACATAATTAGAATTTTTTTATTAAATTTTTGGAAAAAAAAAACTTCAATTAAAAAAGGTAGGTTTCCAAAAATTGTTTTTCTAAAATCTTTCATAATTTTAATTTTGCAATTCACTCAATGTGTTCTTACACTCACTCCGGATGATTTGACAGTTTCCGATCCCATGTTACCTAGAATACGTGCAAATAGAGTAGTTAAAGCCCCTTGGTGCCATCCTCCTACTCATTCCATTCACCATGGATAGCATTCACGTTGGGAGGGAGATAGTCCGCCAGAACAACAAGGGAATATTAATGGCTCGCATTCAACACCAGTTATGTCTCACTAGAGCAGGTACGAGGAAACTAGGCGGCATCAACTCAATCCTCATGGCACCTTTCCCTGTCATGTGAATGGTTTTAAGGGAGGTAAGACTTCACCGCGATTATTTTATCGTGCATTTGCATTTGGATATTCATTCCTTGCCTTAAATTTCTCTCCATTGTGTCTGAGAACCCATTGATTCCAGTTCTCCTTTGTTGTCCATTTCCTGTTTCTCTCCCATGGTGCCTGAGCATTGTATGTATTTCACCATCTCTCCTTGTTGTGTTTACGTCATGCCACGTGAAAGGGGAAGACCCAAACAAGGGCCGACCTACTATAGATTTGTAGCCCGACACCGACGTTCAGGCCCTTCCTTGGCCCTCTCTCTGCCTCCCAACCTGTTCACCAGTCTTGTCGGCCCGCCCCATTCTAACCAAAACTTCCATGATGATGCTCAACTTTGCCTCGACAATCTAGAGGCAATGCCTCTAAATTTTGACCCTGTGATTACTTCAAGTGGTTTTCCAATAGAGGAAGAAATTCCTGCAAGTTGGATGGACAATACCACTATGCTAACTGAACCAATTGTCAATCTCTTCCCCCCTATCCATCCAGCGAAATCTATGGGAGGTTGTGTGATAGAGGAATAAATCCCTCCACATTGGATGGAAGACTCAACAAGGGGGACAACCTCAAATGTCGATGCATTGTTCAATGGGATCACCGAGACAAACTTGGATTACCGCCTGTTTGAGGAGGAGACTCCTCTGAAATGGCTTGAGGAAGCACCAACAACCCATGATCCATCCAATATTGCGATCTTAGGGCCAGAATTGCTTAGTCCACTCACATTCTCAGAGGATCATTTGCAATTGATTTTTTCATGTGTCGGGACATGGCAGACCAACTTCATCTCGAAAGCGCCCTGGTCGTCGTCTGGACCTATTGCTCGACTCCTTGTCAAACGAGTGTACCGAGTGTGGTTGTGTGACTTGCTACCAACCGTTCGTTTTCACTTTTTGCCATGATGGATGCCCGACTTTGCCAAACGTTTAGTTTTCTTATTTTCATGTTATCAGGTCTATAGAGGATACATTTACAGTTAAAACTTGCACTAGCGGGACTCTGGTTCTGGTCTACTAGCTTGTCTATCAATTTTAGAGGTCACTTGTTATATTTTCCATGCATATGACAGAATAGGTGGTAAATTTTGAACTATGTATTGACATGTATTTCTATGAAGACTTTTTAAGGTAATATAATCATTTTTATTTACCAAAAAAAAATGTATTCTTACACTCCAATTTCACAAACTACATGAATACCAAAATTGGCATATACCGAAATTGACATATAAAATCATAACTCATAAGAAAACCATATCCAACAAAATTTGTGTAGTACATTTTTTAATAAAAACCAAATACTAATGCATGCACACTAAAAAGCTAGGAGGTTCCTAATACAACTTTCTTTCAGCTTATAAATTACTTTAATATATATTTTTGCTCAACATATTCTTGATTTGTAATATTTTTTTTCTTAAATAACTAATCTTTATGAATCAATTTTTTTTTTAACTAAATTTTAAAGGTGGGGTAATTCTATTTATGAAAAAGCCATTATAAAGGAATTCCAACTAAAAAATAATTTGTTTTTTTAATTTTAACTAGGTGAACATCTCGTGCAATATTTAAATATCCTTATAGGGAAGTAGGGTATGTATACTTCCTTAAATTTTACCACACCAATTTAGTGTATGGCTTGACCGTGACCTTAAAAAAATATATTATTATTATTATTATAATCATGTCAATGTTTTTTTATTTCTATAATATTTAGATTTTATTTATTATTTTCAATTTTTTTTATATAATTATATTTAAAGTATTTCAAAATTGGTAGGTTCGTATTTTTTACTTTACTTCATTATACATCGAGGTAAACCTCCTGAAAATAAAATATGAAAACAAAAGTTTTTATCAGTTTTAAAATTGGATAAGATTTTAATAATCTGAGTTGAATATGACTTAAAAGAGTATATTTAAAGCATCATTCAACTATTCAATTTATTAAGATTTTAATTAAACCTAAAAAGCTTATCTATTTTTTATATAATTTAAAGGCTCATTTGAGACAAGTATACCTACTTTCCTTTTATTATGGTACTCTTGTCTGTAGTGTTTGTTCCACCTTGGCAATCTGTAGGATGAGTGTTACGATCTTTGGCAAGTAGACGATTTCTCTTTTTCTTCCATTCATAATTGTTTCTTTTTTCACAGGACCAGCTTTAGTAAACTAAACAGGATTTAAAAAAAAAAATATGTATATGCGTTGTATGCAAAGTGAAATGTTCAGAACAGTGCAATTCTTAATTTCGTTTGTCGTTTGCTTAAACAACCAATGGGCAATGTATGCGTTCTATGTAAAGTGAAATGTTCAGAACAGTTCAATTCTTAATTTCGTTTGTCGATTGCTTAAACAACCAATGGCCAAGGTCTAGCTGCTGATCTTTCATTTCTGAGAACATGTCCAGGTTCCATCGACCCTAAATTTCACAGATATGTTATAAGTAGTAATTGAAAACTAAGGAGACACCGAGCTTTTCAAGGAGTCGTTGAAAAGTTAATTAAACCGTTGAGTTTGCAATTTGGATCATTTGACTAGACTCTTAAGATAAGTTGTTGAAATTTAAAAACAAAGGAATGAAATCGAGGTTCTAAAATTAAATTTTGGAAATTAACTTAGTAAAAACATTAAAAAGTGAAAGATTTTAATTAAATTTTAATCTGTATCATTATTCAATTTCCCTATAGCTTGTCCACACAATTTAATAACCTAATTTCTTCTCAACTTTTAAAAACCAATTATTTGAATTTTGTCACTCTGCACAACAATTTATGCATGATGTCCGTATCTTCTTGGATTGTTATCTTTAGATTTTTAGTCTTCTATATGTAATTCCACACTCATTATTTAAGAATTGCACAGCAAACCAAAAAAGACATTACTATAATTTTAAAAAACAAGTGAAATTTTAAAGAACACCACTCATTATTTAAGTAATTCCACAAGAAACCAAAAAAACCATTACTATAATTTTAAAGAACAAGTGAAATTTTAAAGAACACGTGAAATGTGTAGAGTGAAAATATTCATTAAACAGTGAAAATAAGGGTAAACATTAATTTCTCACACTATTATATTAAAAACGTGTGAAAATGAAATTTGACGGCCTCCTTATATATTGCAGGCATAGTGAAAAAATCCATTGAACAGTGAAAATAAGGGTACACATTAAATTTTCGAACTGTTGTTATATTAAGAACGTGTGAAAATGAAATTTGACCGCCTCCCTATGTATTCCAGGCCTACTGCCAGATAAGTAGGGTTTCTCCAAAATCGTTAAAGAGGGTGAAGCCCTAGGTTAACGCGGAGATGATCGATTAGGGTTGTAATTTTCAAAGCTCCGACGGCCGATTGACGTGAATGATATGTACACCGAGGTAAAGCCATAAATGCCATCACAGATGGTATGGAGACTTTTGAATCTGAAATGCCCTTCTCCAAAACTAAAAATTTTAAAATCCATCCTACTTTAGGGTTTTAGAAATTTATAATTAGTATTCAAACTTTCACCTTATATTATATAGCTTGAGTGGGCTTAATAGTTAAGAATATGTGTTTCTTCTTAAGAGGTCACAGGTTCAAATCCAGAGAGAGTAGGGTAGGGTTACCTTCGTAGACCTTACCAATCAAATCGCCCACATCAGTCTCTTGTGACGTTAATATAGATGAAATGAACGCCTTCTCGAAAACCAAAAAAAAAATTAGTGAAAAAAAAAAATTAAAAAAGAGGACTCCCTAAGTTTTGAATTGTCCTTCCTGGTGGTTTTTTTAATTGAAGAGCTGGTTGAAAGAGTAGTTAATATTCATGCTGACAGAATCCTTATGTATTATATATATGTTTTACTTTTGTTTATAGTATTTTAGATTATGTCTATGTTTTGATGGAACTAATGTAAATATATGGATAATAATGCATAAATTCTGAATGTTTTAATTTTTTTAATGAGGAAAATAAGTATAGAAGAATTTATGGACTTTTTTTTAATCTGTTTTAAAAAATATATAGACAAAACACAATATAAACATACCATATATTTTTAAAAGTTTCACTTGATTCTTAATAGAATAGCAATGAGAGTGCTTTTTCTGCCTGAAAAAAAATCTAAATATAAAAATTAGGCATAATGGTTTACTTGGAAATAATTCATAATCGATTCCCTTACAATGGATCTATGTTAGCGAAATACGTCGACACTCTCAAATGTGTTGTGTTTACCCTATGAAGACGTGAATAATCCCTACTGAGTAAACTTTCTGGTTTTATCCGTAATATTTATCATCTCTTCAACCCTAATCAAATGACAGCTCAAGAAATTTTACCTTAACTTCCTTGAAAATATACTTCACAGTGCGATACAAACCTGTGACAACTGAATCAGTTTATGGCGCTATAAATGGAGTTCTAATCAATGTCATTGTAGATTAAGTTATGGAAAGTTTGGTAATTTCAGAATGACACACTCACAGTGTGGTGTCTAATAAAAATGGAATTAGGTTTGAAGCAACTTTGCAACTTCAGAGTGTCCGGATAAAATATCAAATTGTCAAACAAATAAAAAATAATTCAGAACAGAATTATAAACAAAAAAAATCCTTCAGAACAGAATTATATACTGTACTAGACTACCACAGCGGCTGCTGGTGAATGCAGGTCCAAGAAAATTTATAGTGCAAATTAATCATTTAAATCTGGTTTGCATAGATATTAATCTATGTTAATCATTTAAATTTGGTAATCATATGACTTTACAGTAATTTCTTAATATGATTAGATAAATGTGAAAAAGTAAACAAGTTAAGATACATTCATAAATGCAAACATAAATGCAAAGACGTTAAAAACAATAAATCACATTTATTAGATTAAAAGACCATTAATTATACCCATTTCCAATAAATATAAGTATTTAAAGATAATTAATAATCTTGACCATCATTTTAGTTTACAGTATATTTCTGCGACCTAATAAATGAAACCTGATATTTTTGGAGATGCATAGGGATGGATAACAGTTACTAGCATAGTAGGAATGCCCATTAATTTCTAAATTACATTCTCAATGTTTGCATCCAATGGATGCGCGTTCTCTACTCCTAGCAACGAGAGCCGCAATTTCTGCCCAACTGTTTGCAGGGCAACGTGACATCACATTTCTTTTTTATGATCTTGCTGAATACCGTCGTTAGACGGCCTGATCCCACTGGGTAGCACCTTAAAATCATTCGACGCGCCTTGTGATGAGCAGAAGGATGGCAAAGTAATTGATAAGTCAAGATTCACATCTAGGTCATCTGCATGATCGTGACTTCTAGAAATTATCTTCTGTTCTGACAAAGTTCTTGGGACCTGCTGTTGGAAAAAATCAGTCAATACATCATTGGCCTTATTACGTCGCTTGGGCTTACAAGATCGCTTTGGCAAGACATGATACTCGCTGCAAGAATCAATAGAGCCATGATCTGGCTTTAGAGGGAGATGGGTACAAGGATCCACACCCCTTTCTAGCATTCTTCTCTTAATACGAGTGTTCCAATAATTCTTTACATCGTTATCCGTTCGTCCTGGCAATCTGCTTGCGATCAGCGACCACCTGCAACATTCACAGATGCATCATATTCGTGCCTATATGGAGTGCGGCCCAATTGTGACTGCGAAGCCTGTAATCAAAGCTATTTTCTTACTTGTTACCCAGCATACAATGAAGCTCTATAATGAGTTTATCTTCTTCCGGGCTGAAACTTCCTCGTTTGAGGTCAGGACGGAGATAGTTTATCCATCTAAGCCTGCAGCTTTTACCGCAACGCTGCAGCCCTGGACAGAGGTCAAAAACAGATTTAAAATTTCGCATTGATAACAATGCAGTGAATGAGCAGAGAACGGAGAAAACATATCAGTAAACAAATCAGGAAACAGAAGCGAAATGTGATGTAAAGAAGAATGGAACCTGCGGCTTTTGGAAGGGAACGCCAGCTGCCTTCTCCACAGTCGCGGATATATGCAATGAGTGCCTCATCTTCCTCTTTACTCCAAGCGCCTTTGATTGTATCGGCTTTTTGGCAGCAAGGGCTTCGACCCATCTCACTGGTTGCGCTTCAGTAATCCATGTCTTCTTTCGATTACAGGCTACAATGCGAAAACGTGCAGCCGTTTCGGTGGAGGAAAGTAGGAGGCGATAGAGTTCGGCTTTCAATGATTAGCAATGAGGTCGCTTAATCCTGTTAAATCTTCTTTGGTATCAGAGGCTAATAGAATTTACACTGCGTGTAACAACAAAAGGTGCATGTCCTCAGTGCATTTGTCCAATAATTACAAATTTAAAAATAAAAATATCACTGCCTCCGGCTTCCCATATGTCTTAATTTCTAAGACAATTCGGTGGCATTTGAACCATTCGCGGAAGTGCATTTGTCGTACTTTCATTTTAGTTTATTCAAGTTGCTTTTTAACCACTCCTTGAGTGCAATTGTGTTTTGTATATGTGGTTTTTTTAATTGCATTTTCAGTATATGTCTTATTCAACGTCATTGTCGTTTTTGGTTTGGTGTTGCTTTTGGTAAAAGCAAGTATTTTTTTAAGAATTTCAATATATGAAGATAAATCTTACATTATCATGGCCCCATTTCGGTATGGAGAGTTTTCTTTTTTAACCATACATATTGTTTTAAAATTTTGTACGGTCAAGAGTTTGTTCAACTTCAATTATTTAGATGATGTTATTTTATCTCAACCACTACATTATCATTTTACAAATAAATTTCAGGTTTGAACTTCACCCATTTCTATGATGTATCTTATCTCAACAACTACATTAGAATTTTACAATTAATATACATATTGATTATACATAGATTTGTATTATATATATTAATACATTAAAATTTTACAAATAATAAATAATATATATTGATTATACATAGATTTGTATTATATATATTAATACATTAAAATTTTACAAATAATAAATAATATATATTGATATTATACATAGATTTTTATTATATATTACTGCATTATAATTTTACAAATAATATACATATTTATGAGGTATCATATCTCACACACTACATTATAATTTTACATATAATATAGAGATGAATATTATACATAATTGTTTATTATATGTGTGATGTCATTCGAAACATCTAGTACATTACATAGAAATTAGTATTATACATTATAATTTTACAAATAATATACATATTTATGAGGTATCATATCTCACACATTACATTATAATTTTACATATAATACAGAGATTAATATTATACATAGTTGTTTATTATATGTGTGATGTGACTAGAAACATCTAGTACATTGCATAGAGATTAATATTATACATAGTTGTTTATTATGTATGTGTAATATCAGTGAAAACATGTACTTTGCAAGTTATTAATATTAATACTAAATGTCACATTGTTATTAAATGGTTAGTTTACATTTCAATTTAAATAAATATATGATTTAATTGTTACTTTTATATTGATAAATAAATATTTAAAATTATTTAAAAATGAAACTTTTTCTTTTAAGAAGAGATTAATGACATCACTAAGATTTTACACTAAACCCTTTTAGTGCTTGTTTCTTTAGCCACCACTACCTTTTCTCATCTTAGATTTTGAATAAGATTAAAACTTCATCTTTTAGTTCTTTTATTCTTCTTGGAACTTCTTGATAAAGTTTAGTCACAATTGACTGATTAAGCATGTGGTTATTCCATCTATTCCATTTAATCTAGATCCTTAATTCATACCATGTTTTATGTTAAGCATGGCAATTGGTCACTTTAATGGCCTTTAGCTGCATTTGGTGGATATCTACTCTTGGATCTTCTCCTAGAAATCATAAATTTGAGAGGAATCCCACATTTACCATTTTTCCAGGATTTTAATTATCATGTTTGGTATGGTTGTTGATTGAGAGCTTATTCTTAATGTTGGACCACATTTTGGGGTGAAACATTACTTGTTCTTACACCTTTAATCCATCCATAAACTGCTTCTCTAATACTCTAGTATGATTAAGAATCCACAATCTCCCATTAAAGTTTTTGTCTTTTGAACATTTGCATGAGGGTGGCAATGTGATAGGAAAATTTTATTTTGAAAGCTAATAAATAAATAGAGACTAAACACATCACTAAATTCACTCAAATTTGTGTAGATATGGACTTATCCAAATGGTTTATAATGAAAGTTTAGATAGCATGAAGATTTTATGTATCAAACAAACTTTTGGACTCTGAGCAAAGAACCATATGTTGATATTATTTCCACAAAAGGAATGTGGTTTCTTAGTGCCCCTTACTAATAAAGGATGTTGCTCTTGTTAAAAGGAGGGAAAAAATCAAAAATTAATTGAAATGAATTTTAAAACATTATCCAATAGATAAACTCCTTACCACCATAACCATCAAAGTGAGAATTGAACAAATAAATGTGTCAACAAAATCTTTGTGGTTCCTTATTTGACTGTCCTATCTAAATATGTTTTTTGATTCTTCCTAAATAAAAGAAACAACGACCAATGCTTCACAAGTAGATCTCTTCCTAGGAAAAAGAGCTCCAAAATGTGCCTAATCCACTACATTCCTCGTAAGCATACAATTTGCAACCAAAATGCACCTAGTAAAGCTAGGTAGAAAGGATACGAGAAACCTCGTTATTCAACCCAAAAATTATACAACCTATCTAATTATATTCTTCCTAAATAAAAAAAAACATTGACCAATGTTTGACAAGTAGATTTCTCCCGAGGGAAAAGAGCTCCAAAATGTACCTAATCCACTACATTCCTTGTAAGCATACCATTTGCAACCAAAATGCACCTAGTAAAGCTAGATAAAAAAGATAAGAGAAACCTCGTCATTTAACACAAAAATTATGCAACCAAGAAGATGAGGTCCATGTGCCTCTTACAACACAAGCATAATCACTCTCTAAAGACCACAAATAATATTTGGAAGGTACTTAAAAGGTTAATGAGAACAAAGATATTGAAGAATGGACTAAAATCATATTAAATAAGAACAAAAAGCCTTTTAATAGTTATATTAAATATGAACCAAAAAAAAATTAAAATACTCACTAGTGTATATGAATAGATTTCACCAAACAAACGTAGTTTAATATGCATTTTTTTTATACTTTCTTATGAAATCAATTCAATAAAATATACTACAGAAGTTTAGAATCTCTGAACTCTATAGGGAATTCATTTGAGAAGTATTACCCCTATCCTTTATCGTGATGGGGGCATCAAACTATAAATTTAATATTGAGACTTTTAAATGAAATGTCGTCTTTATAAAATCATAGCTTGCATTTAATTGGCATTGTTTGCCATATATATATATATATATATATATATGTATATATATATATATATATTAAGAACAAATAAAAACAAGGTTATAAAATACAACAAAGCACAAGAACAAATAAAAACAAGGTTATAAAATACAACAAAGCACCTTGTGGGTTTATCATTTTAACCAAAATACAACATGAGAGATTAAGAACCAAACATTTGGAAACCATAGCCATGTGAGAGGAATATAAATGAATGTAACTGTCGTAATGAGTTGTCACCATCCAACAATCTCCACCTTGACAACAATTCCTAATACTACCCAACAAATTCAATCATCAATTTTTCTGCAAGCCAAGAGAAGACAGACTTCACAACAACTTCTCTAATGGTACTAGTTTTGTAAACATGTCTATACAATTTTTCTAGGTATGAACCTTCTTAACAACTACTCCACCTCCATCAACAACCTGTCTTACAAAATGGTAGTTGACATCAATATGCTTAGTCTTGTTGTGATAAGTTGGATTGGTGCCAAAATGGATAGCACTTTGACTATCACATAATATACACACATGGTCCTACACTCTTACAACCTCACTCAAACAACCCTTTAACTAGATTCCATCTTTGCATGGATGTGAGATAGTAATATATTCTTCCTCGGTAGTGGAAAAAGAAACTATTTTTTGAATCTTTGACATCCAACTAACGGATCCTCCTACAAAACTAAACATTAACCTGAAGTGGACCTCCTCTTGTCCAATTTGTAAATGTGGATGAACCTACACAGATAAGATCTAGCTAGCAAATGGCAAACACAGTTTGCAGATAAAATATGAGAAAAGAGAGAAACATGAGAGAAAGAATGGAAGAATTATCATTAACCAAATGAATGAATGATAATTTACACATGATTTACTCTGTATAAATCAACTAATACGAACTGGAGGAGAATACAATGTGCCATAGTGGTGTTCTAGAGTGATCTCAACACACACCAACAGTTACGAGAATTAATTTCCACCTAGTCTAGTCTCTCAGGAAGTTACGGGAGTTAACTGCCACCTGGTTTGAGTTAACTAGTCTCTCAACCTTCAATTAACTGACTGAAACTGAGTAACGTGAGGAGGAGATCAGGGAATCATGAGTAATGTTCTAGTTTGGTGATAATCCCAAGGATAATGTGAATTAGTTGGTGATGATCCCAATGTTGCATGGCGATGATCCCAATGTGGCATCTAGACTCCACTCAATTGATCAAACTGAAGTGTGAACTGAAGAGAATATTCTCCTACAGGAATATTCTACCTAGACTATAGGAGACTGAATAATAACTAGTAAACATAGGGAAAACCTTAGGAAAAATAATTCCTAGGTGTATGTGAAGTATCTCCAACACTCGCCCTGAACATCACTATGGTGAAAATAAAGAATGGTTCTCGACAATGAGGCCATGTTAGGTACCAAAATACAAAA
>SNQJ01S0024672.1:15224-57291 GCA_010110895.2 Picea sitchensis | reverse complement strand
TCAAAGTAAAATGTATGTAAAAACAGAAGAACTGACAATTTCTAGGAAACTTTGTCCTTCATTCCAAGACGGCTGGGCAGAGAATGGAACTTCTGCTCAGTGAAGGTCTTGGTGAAGGTGTCTGCAGTTTGTTCTATTGAAGGACATAATTCAAGGTTTATGATCCCCTCATGTACTAAATTCCCTATGTAGTTCATGTGGATCTCGATGTGCTTCATCTGCTACCTATGAACTGGATCTCTACAGAAATTTAGAGTGATTTGCTTGTCACACTAGATGACGATCGGTCGGTGAAATTGAATGCCCAACTTAGTGATAAAATGTTGTAGCCACATATCCTGAATGGTTATGTTGACTACCCCTCTATACTCTACGTCAGTTGAATATAGAGAAATAATAGCATGCTTCTTTCTCAACCAACAGATGGGCCCAGAACCCAGACTGAGTGAGTAACCATATGTGGACTTGCGATCAATGTTATCACTAGCCCAGTCAAAATTAGTGAACCCGATGAGGTCCAATGTAGATTCTTTTACATAGTGAATCCCAAAGGTGATGGTTCCCTGTACGTATCGAAGGATATGCTTTGCATCCTCCTAATGTAGCTCATGCGGCTCTTGCATGAACCTAGAGACTACTACAACTGCATAGGAGAGGCCTGGTCTGGAGTGTGTGAGATACAACAAGCTCCCCACTATTTTTTTGTACATTGTGTTGTCTACTATTGGAGTGTCCCCACCATCCTCAAGTTTGAATCTTGATAGAAAAGGAGTTAGGGCAGACTTGTAGTCTGTCATGTGAAATTTCTCAAGGATATCCCATGCATACTTGGCCTGAGAGAGTTTGATGCCTTATGCATCATGACTGATCTCGAGTCTAGGGAAAAAATGTAGCGGACCTATGTTCGTCATCAAGAAATTTTCATGCATAATGATCTTGACTTGAGCAATCGTTGAACTCGAGAAATCAATGATCAAAAAATCATCAATATACAAAACTAGGAGTAGAAGTGGATCAACCATCCTCAACATGTAAACATTCATGTCTCACTTACAACGTACAAAATTCGGTGACAACAGGTAGGATTCCATCATGACATACCATGCCCTCAGGGTTTTATTGAGGCCATAAAGAGACTTCTTCAGTTGACATACCAAAGATGAATCCTGCACAAATTCCCGGCGATGCTCCATATAGATCTACTCATAGAGATCTTTGTGAAGAAATGTATACTTCACATCTATCTAATGGACTTCCCATCCTTTGGTTTCCGCAATGGAAAGTGACAAATGTATGGAATCAATATTCACTACTGGAGAGAAGGTATCATCATAGTCAATATCATGCACCTGTTGAAAGCCTTTGGCAGCTATCCTGGATTTGTATCTGCTAACCTGTCCATTCGCTACGCTCTTGGTCTTGTAGACCCATATGGACCTGACAAGTTTCCTTCCTATAGGAAGGAGAACAAAATCCCAATTCTAGTTCTCGAAGAGGGAGTTGTACTCCTCCTTCATGGCATATTACCAAAATGGATTCCAGACAACCTCGCCATAGGACTGTGGATCTGAAGACTGAACCAAGAAAAGATGCATGGGTGGCATCAATTCAGTGGAAGTGAGTTCAAGAGGAGGCTCCTGGAAATCATATCGAGTCCTCTTAGTATCAGCTCGATCACCATCAAGATCTCCTGCATCCTGAAGAGTAGTATTGGCCCACTTAGGCCTTGGCTTTGCTCTAGCTCTACAACTGCATCTGCATGCACTGACTCTAAATCTAATTGTACTAAATTGATATCTGAATCATTTGAATCCTATGAATAAGAACTCTCATCTAAAGAAGAGTTGGCATGTGCTTTCTCATCATCTTTAATGTAATACCCCTAGGATGAACCCTAACTATAAATGTAAATGAAAATGTACTTAATCTGGTGAGTTGTTTGATATTGTTTTTGTATGCACCTTCCATGGTATAGTGCGCACATGTAATGTGCACTAAAATGATGAAGTGTGCACATTCTAGGATACCACAGGCAAAAAACTTAAGTGCACACGATTTTGAGGATAGGGAACCTTTGTGTATATGTTGTGTTTTATAGGATGGTGAGCAATTATTATAAGTTGGGAGGCTTATGTGTTGAATTAGGTCGAAGAGCCTAGATGCTAAAGCCCAGTGAGCCTATTTTTGTATATGTCTTATCATTAATATAATACAACACTGCGTGTAGACCAACCACGATAAAAGAGTATGGGGGACTAAACTCCACTAGTTAGGGAAGGGGAGGGGGATAAAAGTTAAGGAAAGGGGCCAAGATAGGAGCTTAAGCCAAAAATAAAAATTATATTGATATTCCTTAAAGTATAAAGTATGGATAATTATTTTATCCTATATTCTAGGGATGTGGACAAGTGGGCCAAAGTAGCTCTCAACATGACAAGTGTCAAGTTGGGAACATGCATACATATAGTTTAGACTTAGTTAACTTTTCCCATTCATTCCATCATCATTCACTCAGCCATTCAGTTGTCCTTCATACCCATACATGTACTCGTATCCATACCCATACCCGTATCTGTACATGGTTAGATTGGGAGATGGATTGAAGAAGTGGGTTGCCAGGCCCATGGGATATTGAAGAGGTGGTTTGCCAGGCCCGTGAACAATTTCCCTCTAGGTGAGAGAATTGCTGGGAATTTATTTCCGTAAGGTGCCAAACTGCAGCTACAGGGCTCTATTACTTATGGTTCATCCTGTTGTTGAAGTTCGAAAAGGAAGTGGGGTAGCCAAAGGACTATTGAGAAGAGAATGGCCACACTTCCTAGGGTGGGATAGTTATGTGGAGAATGGGGGACTATAGGTTGTTAGTTTGACTTGGCACCTGTGATGTAGTATTTCCCGTTGTTTGCGATACATCATTCTAGTTAGGAATCCCTTTACCCGGGTGGAGTTTATTCCCAGCTCAGGGATGACCCACTACTGAGAGTGATGAGCAGTGTGGTCTATGGCTGGGAGGTTCATGGAAGGTTTTCACGCAATTAGTGATATCCTTACCAAGATAAGTGTCAATTGTGTGTTAAATTACATGTTGCATTATTATTTATGATTTTGTTTTAATGGGCTTTTCTTATGTGTGTTGCATGTGTATTTTTATTATTTTTTTGTATGAATCTATGCATTTGAAATATTTATTTGTCTATTTTAAGTTATATATATAAAGTTCTACATTATTTTCTCTGTGTATATGTTTTAATTTGTATACAGTTCAAAAAAAATTGCGTGGCATAGCCTAGTTGGATGTTGGGGATTTTACAATATGGTATCAGAGCTCCAGTTTTCAGCACTGAGCCTGTATGGGTTGATCAAGTTGAATTGAAGAGAAATTTCACAGAGAATCGATTTCAAAGTGTCGAAATGTAACGGCCCCATTGTTACGACTATATGCGACGCAACACAAAAGATTTTTCTTTTTTAAGAAGGACGACAACAACGATAAAATTTAAACAACGCAAACTGACGAAGAACACAATGCACGCAGATCAAGCAACAATAAAAAATGAATCAACATACTAGCACATCAGGTAACTAGAGAAAACATGCAATAATAAAATGACGAATAAAAATGACTACCCGCCCAACACAACCAAGATGACCAGTAACTAGATACCTCTACGACGTGCACAACCAAATGCAATGAGGCGTTACAAACCAAATACCAACAACCATTATAGCGAACAATGCCCACATTGGGAAGCATAAAATCAGGTCAGTTTATCATTCGCCTCTATTCATCGGGGCACGCAATGATCACCTCAACAGGAATCATGTCGTTTCAAGGCAATAGGCATGACAGTAACCCTAGCATAACATACAACATTGCTTTACCAATCTCTTGAAAATTATATTTTTCCATATTCAATCTTGGATACAAAACCAAAACAACTATAGTTTTTTTTTATCATGCAAAATTCAATACATATGTAACAATGTCTGTCTTTATGCATTCCTACATGCACAATACCACACATTTATTCATCAATATCTTAACAAGTTGATATAAATTTCAACAATTCTTCTCCCTTGCATTTATGAACATTAATATGTTGTATTTATTTTCTAATTATCACATCGCTCATACTTGAGAAATCAAAACACATGGAAATAGATGAGATCATAGAAACTCCCTTCCAATTCCTACACTTGGCAAGGGTTTCAATGATTTAGAGTTGATCCAATTCTTGGACATAATACAATTCACACACATCAAAAACATCAATTTTAGTTTTCTCAACTAAGTAGCATTCATCATTTTTATATGCATATAAATATTCTACTTCAGATAGAAAATATCCTTTCTAAAATAATATTAAATGATTAAGGTAAGACACACTCTTTATGGTAATAATTATAGTGATAATTATACTATTGGCGAGGTCTATCTCTTGGTCTTTCTCAATTCCTTGGATTAGATATCTTTTATGTTATATTGATATTCCCTCAAATTCGATCCAATTCTTAATAACTTATTAGCATTCTCATTGGGAATTCCTACCCTAAGAATAACCTTATATTTCATCATTAATTACTTCCTAGTTCATGTGAAACTTTGCATTCACTTCACATTCTTTACACAGGTTGTTGATTCATATCCCTACCATCATGATTACCACTACATACATGGTTTTCAATGTTTATCCATCACATGAATATATGGCATGTTGTCATTTCTTGTTGACCATTTTATCATTTCAGCATTGGTTGTAACCTCAAACAAATATAACATTTTTTTTACTTCCTTCCCTAATGAGTAAAAATAAAACAGTGTGATATAAGTGCACTTGTACCCTATATTGTTGTCTACTTTCCTACCTTCCTTCCCTAAAGGTAGGGTTCTTGTAACTAATAGTATCCACAACTCTTCTTTACAATCAATAAAATTTCATAAGATGATTGCAATAAAATGAATTGAATTCATTTATTTCTAAGGGAACCAACAACCTATGTCCTTTTATCATATATCAATAATATATAAAATGCTATCAACAATATACAAAACGCTACTAAAAACGATGTTATTTCTGGATAATTCTACAAGCAATTGCTTTCATTCCTATATTAATTTTTTTGTCCAACCATTGCACGAATTAAGTGTATAGAATCGTTTTCCTATAATTCACTATTTAAACTGGAGCACTACAATAAATTCGGTGTGCATAAAGAATTACCAATTCATTGTGTATATCTGATACATATGCCAACTCTGTCTCGAGAGAGTCTATGCACGACCTCCCGGTCTTAAGGATCGTTCAGTTTAATTCATGAATCAAATCAGCTCTTTCAATTCCTTGTTGGAATCTCAATTCAATCCACAGGTCCTTGGGGAACTCCCCTGTGTGAACAGCACTAGGTGCCAGCTCCTATCTCCCCAAGCATCCACAACGCTATGACCAAGGGCCTAACCCAAAGTCTCTTGTCGAAAATCTCATGATCTCGCGAGTTCACGAGTCAGAACTTCGACTCTTCCTTCTCCAATCCTGTGAGACCCGAAATCATGAAATGGTTTTGGCTCTTTTCTGTCATCTCCTTCCTTGCACGATTGCCGGCTAGGTTAAGTGCTAGCACCTTTCTCTACTCGCGCCTTCACGAGTTTCATCGCCGAGTCTTGGCATCTTCCCTTCACAAACTCACCGAGAAGTGATGTTGACTTTTCTTCTCGCATCCTCGCTACTTGCAACTTCGCGAGTCGAAGGGTTGAGCTCTCATTCTCTTACCTCACAAATCCCCGAGATGTGAGAAGTCAATGGGGAGTTGACTCCCTTCTCCAGGCGACGCGTGTTTTCCTGTCCATCGCGCGGGCCCTACCTTGAGGTTCTACCCCGCATCCACACTCGTGTCTCGGCTCTCGGCACTTCGTGACATCTACAGTTGAAAGTGACCCCTCTCAAACTATGAACCCCCGAATGCGTGAAATGCAATGGGGTTCCTGATCCAATGGTCCTCCCTTGACCTGGATCTAACGGCTATCCACGCTCCTCGCGATTTCACCTCTCGCAACTTGAAGCACTCAATCTTTGGGCTCTCACCCTGTGAACCTCCGAGTTCACGATATCCCTAGATATCTGCCACTTGTCATCCTCCTAATAGATGGTTGTGATTCTCTCATGGTTTCGTGACTTGGACCACCCAACGTTTGGGCTCTCACCTTGCAAACTCCTGAGTTTGTGAGATCCGTAGATCTCTACCACCTGTCCTCCTCAGATGGACGACCCTGATCTCTTCACGACTTCGCTACTCACGAAGTCGAAGAACTTCCCTTTCTGACCTCCGATGTCTGAATCCTCGATATGGGTGATCTCGCGACACGTGTCTGCTCTCAGACGAATGGATTTGATCTATTTCTCTGTTTCGGGGCTTGTAATGTCCCGACCTCGAGATCTCGAGACCTCCGATATCCCGAACGTCGATGTGCCAATGCCTTTCGGGACTTTCATCTCCTTTGCTTTGCTGTATGAGGGGTTAACTCCCTCGCAAGTCCTCTCATATAAAACTGCTGATGGGTACTGGGATCAAGATCCGACGGTTCAAATCCGTCCCTTCTATGCGCTTCTCTATTGCTTCCCGGACATGTGAAATCAATGGTCTCGATCTATTTTCTGCAGCCTGATCTAACGAATGCTGTGTCTCCTCCCGAACTTCTATGCTTTCTTCCCAGACTTGGAAGAATTCCAATTTCTCAAAGGCCTCAACCTTTGCCTTCTTTATTCTCTCTGAACTCTTCAACTTGAGTCCTCCCACGCGTATAAGAAAATGTTGTCCCTCCTGAGCTTTGGGAACTCTTAACTCTTCAAAGAGTTTTGTTACTTTTGCACTCCTTGCAGTTATGCTTAGTGCGCTGAAAGGACTATTCCTCTTGAGCTTTTCTTTCGAATCTTTGAAGGATTTTGTGACTCTCGCACTCCTTGCAGAGTCTTCACACACATGATGCTATCTCTTCTGAGCTTCTCAATTACTTAGACCCCTAAGGGATTTTATCCTTTTTCCCTTTCTCCTGTAGATGGAGAATTTGGATGCCCTCTTGGATATCCTCTGCTCATGCAACCTCTTGCTGAGTGCTCAGGGTGTTCAACAACCCTGCGAAGATCCTTCAGTGGACTCTTCCTCTAATTATAGAACTCAAAGAGTTTCTTCTATGCCTATCTGCACACTGACTCAATGCCCTCCTGGCAGATTTGTACAGAACTCCTCAGAGCTTCTGTCTTCTCCTGTACACCCTATGCACCTGCTCAATGCACTCCTGGCAGAACTCTCAGAATCCTTAGTGATTCTGGTTCTCTTGTCTGAACTCACAACAGAGTTCTTCTCAATGCATCACCATGCATATGCTCAATACCCACTTGGTCGAGCTCTTGAAAAACTCCTCAGAGGTTCTATATGCAACTGTGTCTTCTCATAAACAGCCTTGCCTCCAAGGTATTCAGAAACCTTGAGGTCTTCCTCCCGAGTTGTTGATTTCATCTTCTATGCCCACCTGGCATGCCTCTTTCTGAGTCCACAGAGTTCAGAAATGTACCCTTTGTGCATGGCTATCAGAACCCACAATGTTCTGTCACACCCTCCTGGTGGGAAGTCTCAAAGACCTCTCAATCCTGAAAACCAAACCAACTCCTGCAAATGCATAAACATAACATACATTCACAACATAATAAGAACACACACAGACATTCATTTAACACCAGAAATATGCAGGAAAAACTGTTCTTTGTATTAAAATGGCAAATGCCTATTACAATGGTGTTCCTGAGCACGACCTGTAACAAGGTATCGGCTCTTCTCTTCTACTCTCTCCTCGCAGAATCTCTACCACCATTACAACTCTCTCCTAAATGAGATTGATATTGATCTTTTACAAGAGGGGCTCTTCGAGTGCTGCTCTCCAATCTACCTACCCTATTCAAAGGAATTGAATGGGTTGTCTAGTCCACAAATTGGATCTAGATCTCAACCTTACAAAACATTAAATTCCTATCTACCTATAGCCTGTGCAAAGGCACGGCTTCATGGATCAATAGCCTAAAACATTTAATTACATTCATTCAAATTTTAAATAAAGACTATGCCTCTCTTCAACACGCGATTTGAATTCACTGACGTGGTTGGCTGGCTGGTTGGATGACGTGGAGAGATGCTCCTACATCATACTCCTCAACTGCAAAATTAATGAGCCGCTGCTCATGAGCTTCCCATCTCAGCTGTTGAAATCCTCCTGGATCCCAAACAAATTCCTGGAGTTGTTCACCTGCTCCATCGTTTTGGTTGCTGCTGCTACTTCTTCTTCCTCTCTACTAAGCTTCTTCTTGCTGGCAGTCTTTGTTGATCTGATCATCAACTCTATGACCTCCTCGATCACTTCGTCCAGCTGCTCCATTGGCTGGCTCTGTTCATGCAGTCTCCTCAGCTGTAAAAATTTTCTGCAATTGGGCAGATCACTGTGATCTCCCTTGCCATCTTCTTCATCTTCATCATCTTCTGTGGCACTGAGTGTCCACTCTATTGCAGACTTTAGCTCTACAGTCTCTTCCTAACTGACCTGTTGTTCAGTCACCTGCTCTGATAGCTCAACTCCTATCAGCTCTCATGTTGGCCCTGGATTGTTCATCCAATCCTCCAGCATCTCCAGCTCCATCTCCCATGGAGTGAGTAATCTATATGCCTACTCTTCGGCTTCTTCTACTACCATCTTCATTGCTGCAGCTTCCTCAGTTTCCTGGATGAAATCATTGAGACACTCAGAATGCTCATTCTCTTTTTCTTCTTGGGCAGCTTCCCAAGTCTGCTCCAATTCTTCCTTGACAGTCTCAGCTGACTGTACTGATCTGCTGTTGTTTCCTCTGCAACACAGACTTCTGCCTCCTCTGGGCTATGTGGAAGGAACATCTGAATTCCTCCAATCATTAGAATATTCGCCTGATCTTATTCTTCTATTAGCTACATCTGTTGATCCAATCTCACCTCAGATTTTATGAGACCCTCAGATAGTCTCTTCTTCTCATCCCTCCCCACCTGGAAAATTGAAAACTCTTTGCTGCCCTCCTGGTAGTCCATGAGATCCCGTAGCGATCTCAATCCATTTCCCACCTAGAAAGGTGAAATTCCCTGGCTGTCCTCATGACAGTCTATGAGATCCTCAGCTGATCTCAACTCTTTTCCCACCTAGCAATCGGAAATTTCTTCTCTGGCCTCCTGACAATGCTTGAGATCTTCAACTGATCTTATTTCATTCTCAGCATCATTGCTCTCTGGCTCACACATCTGGATCCTTTTCTATGGTCTGTTGAGGTTTTCATCATGCCTCAACCACCTTCTTAACAACCTATGTTGTCTTCTACCCATCAACTCCTTGACTGTACATTTTATCTTTGTCTTCATGGGCCATTCATATACCCATCTTGACCTTGCATTCTACTGCATCTCCAATGTAAGTTCATCCATCCTCGTGTTCATATCAGTGAGTTCTTCATCCCATTCAGCTTCCCTCATCAACCCTGGGTTTTTCTTTCTAGAATATCTATGGCCTTCAGTAGCCATATCGTTGTTTTCGTCTGCTCTCCTGGAAAACCTGTTGCTGTCGCTCTGAAATATTGAGTATTTCCAGCCTCTTCTGCAGTCCTCCTGACTGTCTCCTTGATCGTTACTTACCTGCAACCAATCATCTACAGAGCTTCCAGTACCCTGCCTTCTTTTTCCCTCTCTGCCTGCAGTATACAAACAAAGTTCTCGCTCTGATACCACTTGATGTGTGTATCAGAGTCCTCTCCTTCTCCGGCTTCCCTTGCCTAAAATATACAAGCAAGAATCAATCTTTCATACCACCTGCTACAGACGCTGACTCTCTCTCAACAGAGTCTCTGTGCGACCTCTCGATCTTAAGGATCGTTCGGTTTAATTCATGAGTCGAATCGGCTCTTTCGATTCCTTACTGGAATCTCAATTCGATTCACAGGTCCTTCGGGAACTCCCATGTGTGAACAGCACTAGGCACGAGCTCCTATCTCCCCAAGCATCCACAACGTTATGACCAAGGGCCTAACCCAAAGTCTCTTGTCGAAAATCTCATGATCTCACGAGTTCGCGAGTTGGAACTCCGACTCTTCCTTCTCCAATCCCCTGAGACTCGAAATCATGAAATGGTTTTGGCTATTTTCTGTCAGCTCCTTCCTTGCATGATCGTTGGCTAGGCTAAGTGCTAGAACCTTTCGCTACTCGCGCCTTCATGAGTTTCATCACCGAGTCTCGGAATCTTCCCTTCATGAACTCATCGAGAAGTGATGTTGACTTTTCTTCTCGTGTCCTCGCTACTCGTGAATTCGTGAGTCAAAGGGTTGAGCTCTCGTGCTCTTACCTCATGAATCCTCGAGACGCGAGAAGTCAATGGGCCATTAACTCCCTTTTCCAGGTGATGCATGTATTCCTGTCCATCACGCGGGCCCTACCTTGAGGTTCTTCCATGCGTCCACACTCGTGTCTTGGCTCTCGGCACTTCGCGACTTCTGCAGTCGAAAGTGACCCCTCTCAACCTCTGAACCCCCAAATGTGTGAAATGTGATGGGGTTCCTAATCCAACAGTTCTTGCTTGACCTGGATCCGATGGCTATCCACGCTCCTCGCGATTTCACCTCTCGCGACTTGGAGCACTCAATCTTTGGGCTCTCACCCTGCGAACCTCTGAGTTCGCGAGATCCCTAGATCTTTGTCACATGTCCTTCTCCTAATACACGGCTGTGATTCTCTCGTGGTTTCGTGACTTGGAGCACCCAATGTTTGGGCTCTCACCTTGCTAACTCCCAAGTTCATGAGATCTGTAGATCTCTGCCACCTGTCCTCCTCAGATTGATGGCCTTGATCTCTTCGCGACTTTGCTACTCTCGAAGTCGAAGGACTTCCCTTTCTGACCTCCGATGTCTGAATCCCTGATATGGGCGATCTCGCGACACGTGTCCACTCTCAGACAAATGGATTTGATTTATTTCTCTATTTTGGGGCTTGTAATGTCCCGACCTCTCGACCTCAAGACCTACGATATCCCGAACGTCGATATCCTGATGCGCTAATTCCTTTTAGGACTTTCATCTCCTCTGCTCTATTGTATGAGGGGTTAACTCCCTCGCAAGTCATGTTAGATCCAATGGTTTATGGGTACTTGGTTCAAGATCTGACGGTTCAAATCAGTCCCTTCTATACGCTTCTCTACTACTTTCTGGACGTGTGAAATCAACGGTCCGTATCTCTTTTCTTCATCCTGATCTAACGGCTGCTGTGTCTCCTCCCAAACCACTGTGTTTTCTTCCTAGACTTGGAATAATTCCAATTTCTTAAAGGCCTCAACCTTTGCCTTCTTTCTTCTCTGCGAACTCTTTGACTTGAGTCCTCCCACGCGTATATGAAAACATTGTCCCTACTGAGCTTTGGGGACTCTAAACTCTTCAAAGAGTTCTGCGGCTTCTGCACTCCTTGCCGTTACACTATGTGCATTGAAAGCACTATTCCTACTGAGCTTTTCTTTCGAACCCTTGAGGGATTCTGCGACTCCTGCACTCCTTGCAGAGTCTTCACACACACGATGTTATCTCTTCTAAGCTTCTCAATTACTCATACCCCTAAGGGATTTTATCCTTTTTCCCTTTCTCCTGCAGATGGAGAATTTGGATGCCCTCTTGGCTATCCTCTTCTCACGCAACCTCTTGCTGAGCACTCAGGGTGTTCAACAACCCTGCGAAGATCCTTTAGTGGACTCTTCCTCCAATTACAGAACTCAAAGAGTTCCTTTTTGGCCTATCTGCACACTAACTCAATGCCCGCCTAGCAGAGTTGTACATAACTCCTCAGAGCTTATGCCTTCTCCTGTACACCCTATGCACCTGCTCAATGCCCTCCTGCCAGAACTCTCAGAATCCTTAGTGATTTTGGTTCTCCTGTCTGAACTCACAGTAGAATTCTTCTCAATGCATCACCATGCATATGCTCAATACCCACTTGGCAGAGCTCTTGCAGAACTCCTCAGAGGTTTTATCTGCAACTATGTCTTCTCATACACAGCCTTTCCTCTAAGGTATTCAACAACCTTGAGGTCTTCCTCCCGAGTTGTCAATTTCAGCTTCTATGCCCACCTGGCACACCTCTATCTGACTCCGCAGAGTTCAGAAATGCACCCTCTGTGCACGGCTATCAGAACCTGTAGCGTTCTATCACACTCTCCTAGTGTGAAGCCTCAAAGACCTCTCAAGCCTGAAAACCAAACCAACTCCTGCAAATGCATAAACATAACATACATTCACAGCATAATAAGAACACACACAAACATTCATTTAACACCAGAAATATGCAGGAAAAATTGTTGTTTGTATTAAAATGAAAAATGTCTGTTACAATGGTGTTCCTAAGCACGGCTTGTAACAAGGTCTCGTCTCTTCCCTTCTGCTCTCTCCTCGCAGACTCTCTACCACCATTACAACTCTCTCCAAAATGAGATCGAAATTGATCTTTTACAAGAGGGGCTCTTCAAGCGCTTCCCGCCAATATACCTACCCTATTTAAAGGCATTGAATGGGTTGTCTAGTCCACAAACCAGATCTAGATATCAACCTTACAAAACATTAAAGACCTATCTACCTACAGCCTGCACAAAGGCACGGATTCACAGCTCAACAACCTAAAACATTTAATTACATTCATTCTAATTTTAAATGAGGATTGCGCCTCTCTTCAACACACGATTTGAATTCGCTGACATCGCTGGATGGCTGGCTGGCTGACATAGAGAGATGCTCCTACATCAATATCGAAAAAATAAATGCTTTCCTATCAAGAAGTTGTCATATAATCAAACATTGTCATACAAACCATAATAAACAAGTTGTCATATAAAATAATAATAATAAATAGCATTATAATAACACTGTCATATAAACAACTCATAAACAGATTGTCCTATAAAGACATTGTGTGACATCCCCCAAAAATAAAATATTTCTTATTTTGTGTGCTGGAAATTTATTTCCGTTTTAGGCAAATTCTAATCTGGAAAATTTTTGCCATTTATGGAAATTCTAAATTTTGAATTTAATAATTGTATTTAATAATTGTAGTTGTTGGGCAGAGATCTGTTTGGACTCAACTAACTATTTGACTATGACACTTGTATCACAACAGAACAATTTATATTAACTGCAGGAGGACAAATGGAACAGCCATGTTAAAAATCAGCTGACCATGACTCCATGAATGGGGAACAAGTTGGAACTGGCTCTGGGTGGATGATTACAAGTGGAAAATCAGATATTTGGCCACTGGCAGCCCCTGAAAATCAAGGATTAAGAAATCTATGAAAATCCCCAAAGGAGGGAAAAGACCTAGGCAAGAAAATATATATATATAGCATATGCGAGGAGGCAGGTTGTTGCCAAGTATGCTGGGAAAGAATTCTCAAGCTCTCTTGCTATTATGAACATTGAGGATTGAGTGTGAGGCAAGAGGAGTCCGCTGAAACAAAATTGTCTTGCTATTATGAACATTGTTGAACAAGTGTGAGGCAAAAGGAGAACTGTTGGAATTGAAGGACATTGTTGAGGAGGAGTTTCCAAGTTCACCCTCATGGATTCATGGTCAGGCTAGGGGGTGAATCGGGCAAGTGAATTTGGCTTCTCTGTTCTACAGTTGGGAGGAACGTGGTTGTTCCCTTTGTCTTCCCGTGGATTGGATTCAGATATGTTTATCTACCCCCTCTCTATTATGAATGACTATGTTTTTATTTTGATGTCTTAGTAAATCCGAACTGGAATGATGTCCACTCTCTGTCTGAGTGATATTTCTAAGGCATTATATTGATTAAATTGGAACTGTAACGTTTTTTCCATTTCTGTTTTTTATGGGGAATATATGTGAAGAACATATGTAGTTATATTTCTATGGAAAGAGGAGATTAACGATAAAGAGGCAGATCCTCTTTATAGTTAAATCCCCCAGGAAACCAAAACTCAGATCCCTCAGAACATCTTTATTAATGACCAATCTCTGATGGAATGATATTCTTAACTATGTATTTTCATAGATGCACAGATCTAGTACTGTTGACATTTAATGCATTGATTTAAAAGAGGCTCTAAGTGGATATTATAGAATTTACCCTATACAGAGAATTTTATCCTTTGTGCCCCTCTGTGCGTGTAAATTTCCTAAGTCCTTAGGCGTTCAGAATTCTGGGAAGTAAAAGTATATCGTATCCTTCTACACCCTCAGTCTCCTAGACAAAAGTAAGATTTCTCCCAGAAAACAAAATTTGAGAGTACCCACAAAGGTTAAAGACCAAGGAGTGATGAAAATAGTGTGAAGAGTTACAATAGGCGCTCTCTCTCCCTTTGCGTTTGTTTTTATTTCCTTAACTTTTTTTGACAGGAACACTTAGTCCAACTTCCCTTTCGCCTTTTGGAGGTTCATGTATATTGATGTATGGATTCTGAACTCACGAAGTTTTGAACCCCAAAACCTTGGAGCTTCCACTTTTTGCATTTCGGAGGTTGGTTACATGAGAGGATTGGGGCATCTGAACTCATGAAGTTTCGAACCCTGAAACCCCAAAATACGAGTCCCACCTTTACCTTTTCGGAACTTCAGGAAATATTTTGCGTTGTTACTTGACATTTGAAACCTCGAAACCCCGAATTCCGAAATCCCGAAAATACAGGTCCCAAGTTACCTTTTTGAAACTTCGGGAAATGTTTTGTGCTGTTGCTTGACATTTGAAACCCCACAACCCCAAATTCTGAAATCCTGAAAATATGGGTCCCACCTTTACCTTTTCGGAACTTCGGGAAATGTTTTTCGATGTTGCTTGACATTTGAAACCCTGAAACCCCAAATTTCGAAATCCCAAAAAATACGGGTCCCACCTTTACCTTTTCAGAACTTCCAGAAAGGTTTTGTACTGTGGTTTGATATTTGAAACCCCAAAACCCCGAATTCTAAAATCCTGAAATACGGGTCCCACCTTTACCTTTTCGGAACTTCAGGAAATGTTTTGTGTTGTTGCTTGACATTTGAAACCCCGAAACCCCAAATTTCTGAAATCCTGAAATACAGATCTCACCTTACCTTTTTGGAATTTTGGGAATTGTTGTGTATTTACGATCGACTGTTGTACTCACGAAATCCTGAACTCCGAAATCCCGAAGTGTTTGTCACTCCTCGCGATTTTTGGATTGGTTGTGTGTTTTTATTTGACTGTTGAACTCATGAAGTCCTGAACCCCGAAACCCCAATGGGCGGGTCCCACTTTCCTTTTTCACCTTTTGGGAGTTGTGGTATGTGGATCCTGAACCCCGAAATCCCAATACGCTGGACACTTTTCACAAGTTTGTATATATATTGTTGTTTGGGTACTTGAAATCATGATGTCTCGAACACCAAAACCCCGATGGGCGGGTCCCACTTTCCATTTTTCCCTTTTGGAGGTTGTGGTCTGTTGATGTTTGACACTTCCAAACGTGAAATCCCGAACCCCGAAGTGCTAAGTCCACAGACTTTCCACATTTTCGCATTTTTGGCAAACGACATGGCCCCTTTGTTTCGTTTTGTGTTTGGCATTTATAATCATCGAAACCCAATTAACCTCTGTTATGTTTACCAAACTGTAGGAACCTAGAAGAAAACTTATTGTTATGGGAACAATTCTAATAATGTAATGAATCGACTGGTAAGAGAAAGTTGGAGAGTCTTCATCCCAGATAGAGGTATGGAAGTAACAGATCCTATTATGAATCAATTTTATTGCAAACATAGGGTAATATTTTTATGTAGGGTTGTGTTCATAAAACCCCAAAGTTGTTTTTATTGTTAAGACTGTGGTAGTGTTATAGGTACTAGCAGATAAGAGAGTATTTATAATTTTCAGGATCTTAATTAAACATTGAAGTGATGAGTAAATACTCATTATATCGTCGATTAGAAAACTTAAGTTGAATGGTAAGGAAAGTCGACGACAGTAAGGACTCTAACACACCTTCAGACTCAATCCTTGTAACATAAATCTTACTTGTTTGAGATCTCGAAACCTTTCAAGGATAAATGTACAAATAATTTTTTATTTTTTATTTTTGGTGATTTATGAGGTACATTACATATGGTATCAGAGAAAAAGTTACAAAACTGGGCTTGAACAGGGCCACATTAATTTCTTAGTATATATTCTAATTTATGAGAAGCTAATAAATCTTGTGGATTACAAACAAAAAGATTTTTTGTTTTATGTTGAATAATGGTAGCCCAAGAAGGTGTAGAAATCAGGGTGGAAGAGAATCCGCAACAAGGACCTCCTGGAGATCCAATATAGAACAGTGATGGAAGCTCACCCACGGAGGTGTTGGAAACAATGAAAAACCTTATTGTTGAACTACAAGTTTTCAAGGCCGATAATGAAAAAATGAAGAAGGCACAACAGGAACAGCAAGAGATAAATGAAGTCCTGCTGCGTAGTATAGCAACCAAGAAAAGTCCAAACGATGATAACCAGGAGGAATAGGTTAGCAAAAGGGCCTCCAAGAATTCTGGTGCGAAAATGGAAAAAGGAGACAGTTCGTCTGAAGCAACACCTTCAGCTGAAGACAAAACCATACCAAACAGAAAAAGAAAACAAACAGACCACCTTGAAGGAGAATTTAAAAAGATTAAACGAGCTACTTTTGACGAAGGATCCAGGACAAGAGAAGAAGTTGAGGCATGGTTTTTGGACATCAATAAATACTTCCAAATATACAACTATTCCAGCAACATGAAGGTCAGAATGGCCATCTACAATCTGAAGGGGAAGGCCAGCATTTGGTGGTAGGACTTGAAATTGGCCAAGGGCCTAAAGGAGAAACAGTTGGAATGGTCCGATTTTAAGAAGTATTTTAAGAAGAAATACCTTTCTGAAAGATATTATGAAAGGAAGACGAAATAATTCTATGAGTTATGACTCGAACAAATGACGATGGAGGACCTTATAAATAAATTTTTGGAACTACTAAGGTTTGTACCATACATCCGGGAGGATAAGGTAAAAATCCAGCGATTCTTAAGTTGTTTACCTCAGTCTTACAGGGACAGAATTGAGTTTGACAACCCCAAATCCTTGAGTGAGGCATTCAGGAAAGCACGAATGTGGTATGACCGGTATAAACAATAGGTAGAGTTTCCCAAGACCTGGAAGGATAAGAAGCAAGATGGAATAAACCAGCGGAAGAAGGGATACCAGCCAACTCCTTATCGGAATGCAGCAAAAAGTTTCCCAAGGAAGGATTTACACTTCAATCATCCGAATACGCAAGGTAGCGGTAAACCGGTAAACCTTGGAACGAAGAAGTTTGTGGACAACTCCCGTGAGCCATTAAGATGTTGGGAGTGTGGAGAGTCTCATCTAAGGAGGACCCGTCCATGTTTAATTGCAGCAAACCGAACTATTGTTCACAATTTGCAGGAAGCCTCGACAGTAGGTGACATGGGCAGAAGTCTGCATCGGATAAATGCAGCCATAGATGGTCGACAAGTTGACCACTATTCCTCGGTGGTAGAGATTGAAGGTAAAATCCATGACACTCAATTTTCTATTTTAATTGACCCTGGAGCTATGTTAAGTTATATTACTCCCGATGTAGTAGAGTCAAATAAAATTAAGAAACAAAAGCATGCAAAACCTTGGTTTGTACAACTAGCAACAGGGACTAAAAGAAAAGTAGTTAACTTTATTTCTGATCTTGAGTTCAGTTTAGATGGTCAAAAGATAAGGACCAATTTGAACATCCTACCACTAGGGTCTTATGATATGATTATTGGGATGGATTGGTTGGAACAACACAAAGCAGTACTCGATTGTTATACAAATATACTTATCTATAAAGATCATTTTGGCACTGTTAGAATAGCCCATGGCATACCAAAACCTATGTCAGTCAGACAAGTTTCATTGATGGAATTCCAGAAATGTATTAGAAATGGATGTCAAGTTTACACCATCCAAGTAACGAATCTATTAGAAAAAGAAGATAAGCCCAAGTTAGAAGACTTTGATGTCCTACGTGAATTCAGAGATATGTTTGTTGATGAGATACCAGAATTGCCTCCTAGGAGAGAAATAGATTTCTCCATAGACTTACTACCCAGATCAACCCCTATTTCAAAAGCACCCTACTGAATGAGTCTACCAGAACTGACAAAATTAAAAATACAATTACAGGAATTGTTGGATAAAGAGTATATCAGACCAAGTGTCTTGCCATGGGGAGCACCAATCCTCTTTGTGAAAAAGAAAGACGGTACTCTAAGACTATGTATCGATTATAGACAACTGAACAAAGTAACCATTAAGAACAAATACCCCTTACCCAGGATAAATGATCTATTCGATCAAGTTGGGGGGGCCAAGATCTTCTCAAAATTAGATTTATGATCCGGTTATCATCAAGTTAGGATAGAGGACCAGGACATAAACAAAACAACTTTTCGAACAAGATAAAGACACTACGAGTTTGTAGTCATACCTTTTGGACTCACTAATGCACCAACCACATCTATGTGCTTAATGAATAGCATTTTTAGCTAGTACTTAGACAAGTTTGTAGTAGTATTTATCGACGATATTCTGGTCTATTCTAAAATGGAGGAGGAACATGATGAACACTTACGAATAGTTCTACAAACACTAATAAAACACAAACTATACGCAAAATTTGACAAATGTGATATCTATCAAAAAGAAATACAATATTTAGGACATGTCATTTCCTTGGAAGGTATTTTTGTAGAGCCGGAAAAGATAAAAGCCATTATGGAATGGCCAGTGCCTAAAGATGTGGCAGATATCCAGTCATTCATGGGAATCACTGGATATTATCATTGATTTATAGAAGGGTTCTCCAAGATATCCTACCCTATCACGTCACTACAAAAGAAAGGGACCAATTTTAACTGGTCGAAAAAGTGTCAAGACAGTTTTAACAAGATAAAAGAATTATTGACATTGACGCCCATCTTGAAGGTAGCAGACCCAGATAAAGACTTCACAATATGCGTTGATGCAAGTAAAGAGGGGCTAGGCGGTGTTATAACTCAGGAAGGGCACGTGATTTGTTATGAATCCTGAAAATTAAAGGAACACGAGAGAAATTATGTCACTCATGACTTAGAATTGGCAGGAGTAATACATGCCTTAAAAATGTGGTGACACTATATCATGGGCATACAATTCTTACTATTGACAGATAATAGCATAGTGAAATAGTTGTTTAACCAACCAGACCTTAATGTGAGACAAGAAAGGTGGATAGCCTTCTTGAGCGAATTTGACTTCGAAGTCAGACATATCAAGGGTAAGAAAAATAAAGTAGCAGATGCTTTAAGCTACAGAATCCATGGGTTATTTGAGATAAATATCAGGAACGCAGAAAGTGATCTGGAACAAAGAATAAGAACGACATGTGTTAATGATGAAAATTACACTAAGATGATGGAAGAATTGCAAAATAGTGTCACAAACTCAGATGAACCAAATATAAGTATCGACAATGAGGGACTGTTGAGATTTAAAAACAAACTTTACATACCAGATTCAACAGAGCTAAAATTAACTATTTTAGACGAAGTGCATAAGAAACCATACTCTGGCCATCCAGGTTACCAGAAAACAATAACAACACTTAGAAAACTATTTTACTGGCCTAATATGAAGGGTGAAATAGTAGAGTACTTGGCTAGGTGCGAAGATTTCCAACAGGTTAAGGCTGAACACCAACATCCAGCCAGCCTATTATGGCCATTACCAGTACCAGAATGGAAATGGGAGACCATCTCACTAGAATTTATCACAAGTTTGTCTAAAACTCAAAAACAAAATGATTCTATCATGGTTGTAATCGATAAACTCAGTAAGTCTTCACATTTTATTCCTGTAAAGTCTACTTCTAAAGCTATTAACATTGTTGAAATATTCATTAAAAAAAAATTAGACTACATGGTATTCCTAAAATGGTGATTTCAGATAGAGACGTAAAATTCACATCCACTTTTTGGAAGGAATTGTTTGCAGGGATAAATACTAATTTGAATTTCAGCATGAGTTATCATCCACAAACAGATGGACAGACCGAAAGGACAAACCAAATCATAGAATATATGCTTCGCATGTATGTAAGAACAAAACCAAACAAGTGGGAAGACTACCTACACTTGGTGGAATTTGCATATAACAATGGGTACCAAACTTCGGCTAAGTTGATCCCTTTCGAAATATTGTATAGCAGAAAGTGTACAACTTCGATTAGTTGGGATGACTTGGCTGATAGACTCATGGTTGGACCAGAGATGCTCCAAGAAATGGAGAACATGGTAAGAAAGGTACAACAGAACTTGAAAGAAGCACAAGACAGACAGAAGAGATATGCAGATCAGAAAATAAGACACATGGAATTTTGAGTGGGAGACCATGTTTACTTGAAGGTCGAAGCCTAGAAAAGCTCGTTGAAGTTAGGAAACTGTGCCAAGTTGGCACCCAGGTTTTGTGGGCCCTTCGAGATACTAACTTGAATTGGACCCATAACATATCAGCTTGCACTTCCAGCTAATCTAAGAATTCATAATGTATTTCATGTTTCTTTGTTGAAAAAGTATATTCATGACCCTACTCATATGATTGATTGGAACTTGGTGCGGGTGGAACCCGAGGGCGATTTMTAGGTGGAACCCCTGGGCATTCTAGAACAGAGAGAAATAACACTTTGGAACATAGKCATCACTCAGGTAAAGGTGAAATGGAAGCACTTTAATCCTGAGGAGGCCACTTGGGAATTGGAGGGAGAATTGAAGAAATCTCATCCAATCCTGTTCCAAGAAAGGAACAAACACCGAGGATAGTGTTTTACTGAAGMGGGAAAGGATGTGACATCCCCCCAAAATAAAATGTTTCTTATTTTGTGTGCTAGAAATTTATTTTCGTTTTAGGAAAATTCGAATCTGGAAAWTTTTTTCCATTTATGGCAATTTCGAACAGAAATAAATGACTATTTGACTATTTGACTATGACACTTGTATCACAACAGAACATTTTATATTAACTGCATGAGGACAAATGGAACAACCATGTTAAAAATCAGTTGACCATGACTCCATGAGTGGGGAACAAGTTAGAACTTCATCTGGGTGGATGATTACAAGTGGCAAATCAGAGATTTGGCCACTAGCAGCCCCTGAAAATCAGGGATTAAGAAAGCTACAAAAATCCCCAAAGGAGGGAAAAGACCTGGGAAAGAATATATATATATATATATAGCATATGCGAGGAGGCAGGACACTGCCAAGTATGCTGGGAAAGAATTCTTGAGCTCTCTTGTTGTTATGAACATTGCAGATTGAGTGTGAGGCAAGAGGAGTCTGCTAAAAAAGAAGTGTCTTGCTGTTATGAACATTGTTGAGTAAGTGTGAGGCAAGAGGAGAACTGTTAGAATTGAAGGACATTGCTGAAGAGGAGTTTCCAAGTTCACCCTCATGGATTCATGGTCAGGCTAGGGGGTGAATTGGGCAAGGGACTTTGGCTGTTCTATTCTATGGTTGGGAGGAATGTGGTTGTTCCCTTTGTCTTCCCACGGATTGGATTCAGATATGTTGATCTACCCCCTCTCTATCATGAATGACTATGTTTTTATTTTGATGTCTTATTAAATCCGAACTGGAATGATGTCCACTCTCTGTCTGAGTGATTTTTCTGAGGCATTGTATTGATTAAATTGGAACTGTAACATTTTTTCCATTTCTGTCTGTTATGGGGAATATATGTGAAGAACATCTGTAGTTATATTTCTATGGAAAGAGGATATTAAGGACAAAGAGGCATATCCTCTCTGTAGATAAACCCCCTAGGAAACCAAAATTCAAATCCCTCGGAATATCTTTATTAATGACTAATCTCCAATGGAATGATATTCTTAACTATGTATTTTCATATATGCACAGATCTAGTACTGTTGAAGTTTAATGCATTGATTTAAAAGAGGCTCTAAGTGGATATTATACAATTTACCCTATACAAAGAATTTTATCCTTTGTGCCCCTCTATGCGTGTAAATTTCCTAAGTCCTTAGGCGTTCAGAATTTTGTGAAGTAAAAGTATATCGTATCAATCTACACCCTCAGTCTCCTAGAAACAAAAGTAATATTTCTTCCATAAAACGAAATTTGAGAGTACCCGCAAAGGTTATAGACCAAGGAGTGATGAAAATAGTGTGAAGAGTTACAGTAGGAGCTCTCTCTCCCTTTGCGTTTGTTTTTATTTCCTTAACTTTTTTTGATAGGAACACTTAGTCCAACTTCCCTTTCGCCTTTTGGAGACTCATGTATATTGATGTATGGATTATGAACTCACGAAGTTTCGAACCTCGAAACCCCAAAGCTTCCACTTTTTTTCATTTTGGAGGTCGGTTACATGAGAGGTTTGGGGCATCTAAAATCACGAAGTTCCGAACCCCGAAACCCCAAAATACGGGTCCCACCTTTACCTTTTCGAAACTTCAGGAAATGTTTTGCGTTGTTTCTTGACATTTGAAACCTCGAAACCCCTAATTCTGAAATCCCGAAAATACGGGTCCCACCTTACCTTTTTGAAACTTTAGGAAATGTTTTGCGTTGTTTCTTGACATTTGAAACCCCGAAACCCCAAATTCTGAAATCCCAAAAATACGAGTCCCACCTTTACCTTTTCGGAACTTCGGGAAACGTTTTGCGTTGTTGCTTGATATTTGAAACCCCGAAACCCCGAATTCTAAAATATCGAAAATACGGGTCCCACCTTTATCATTTCGGAACTTCGGGAAAGGTTTTGTGTTGTTGTTTGACATTTGATACCCCGAAACCTTGAATTTTGAAATCTCGAAATACGGGTCCCACCTTTACCTTTTCGAAACTTCGGGAAATTGTTTGTGATGTTGCTTGACATTTGAAACCCCGAAACCCTGAATTTTTGAAATCCCGAAATACAGATCTCACCTTGCCTTTTCGGAATTTCGGGAATTGTTGTGTATTGAAGACGATTATTATACTCACGAAATCCTGAACTCTGAAATCCCGAAGTGTTGGTCACTCGTGATTTTGGGATTGGTCATGTGTTCTTATTTGACTGTTGAACTCATGAAGTCCTAAACCCTGAAACCCCGATGGGTGGGTCCCACTTTCCTTTTTCACCTTTCGGGAGTTGTGGTATGTGGATCCCGAACCCCGAAATCATGATATGCTAGACATTTTTCACAAGTTTGTATATATATTGTTGTTTGGGTACTTGAACTCACGAAGTCCCAAATCCCGAAACCCCAATGGGCAAGTCCCACTTTCCCTTTTTCCCTTTCGGAGGTTGTGGTGTGTTGATGTTTGACACTTCCAAATGTGAAATCTTGAACCTCGAAGTGTCGGGTCCACAGTCTTTCCACATTTTTGTTTTTTTTGGCAAATGGTGTGGCCCCTTTGTTTCGTTTTGTGTTCGGCATTTATAATCGCTGAAACCCAATTGACCTCTGTTATGTTTCCTAAACTGTAGGAACCTAGAAGAAAACTTATTGTTATGGGAACAACTCTAATAATGTAATGAATGGACTGGTAAGAGAATGTTGGAGAGTCTTCATCCCAGATAGAGGTTTGGAAGTAACAGACCGTATTATGAATCAATTTTATTTCAAACATAGGGTAATATTTTTATGTAAGGTTGTGGTCATAAAACCCCAAAGTTGTTTGTATTGTTAAGACTATGGTAGTGTTATAGGTACTAGCAAATAAGAGAGTATTTATAATTTTCAGGATCTTAATTAAACATTTAAGTGATGAGTAAATACTCATTATATCGTCGATTAGAAAGCTTAAGTTGAATGGTAAGGATAGTTGACGACAGTAAGGACTCTAACAAACCTTCAGACTCAAGCCTTTTAACAGAAAGCTTACTTTCTTGAGATCTCGAAACCTTTCAAGGATAAATGTACAAATAAATTATTTTTTTCTATTTATGGTGATTTATGAGGTACATTACACGTTGGAATTCCATATTAAACGCAGTCATATTAAAACTCAAACATTCACCTAATAAAAATGTTCAGATCAATATATAAAATGTTGTCTAACAATTCATAAATGGTCACTATCCATGATATTGTTGTATCTCAAGAAATTCACTGTGTTTTTAACATATATAATTGCATAACTAAAGAACAATATAACCCTCACTAAAATGTTGTGTATTAAATTCGTTGTCTAACCAACAGATAATTCATTGTCAAAAATTCGTTGTCAGACAACATTTTTAATAAAAAGGAAAATCACCAGCCTAAAATCACTAGATCGTACACAACATAAATCGTTGTCCATAGATATCATCTGATATCGTTGTCCAATTTATGATACGATTTCATTGTCTAAATATATGATAATAGAATAACAGTTTAAACATATACCAATTACACGACATCAATTCCCAGTGTAAGTGGTTTTCAATTGGAATTTAAACTCAAAAATCACTATGCTAAAACGCAGTGTGAAACCGCTATATTTCACGCAATGTATGGGTAAGTGCCAAATAAACTTGCAAATGTATTATCAGTGCCAAAAACTCGCAATGTATGGGTAACTTCCAAATAAACACACAATGTATTATCAGTGCCAAATAAACTCGCAATGTATGGGTAAGTGTAAGTGTGCTTCAATGTAAACGTGAGTGTGTTCCAAACGCAGTGTATGTGTGTTTCAAATCTGTAGGGTGAGTGTGTTTCAATGCAGTGTAAGTGTGTTTCATATCTATAGGGTAAGTGTGTTTCAAACGCAGTGTAATTGCGTTTCAGATCTGTAGGGTGAGTGTGTTTCAAATCGCAGTGCAAGTGTGTTCAAGGAATTCAACTCTAGCTAAAACTTACTGATGAATAAATGATAACCTGTCTACAATTGTTGGGTAAATGTGGGGTATTCTAGGTAAAAGTTTCGTTATTATCCAAGGTAGAAATTTACTGTTAGTCAAGTGTAAAAACGCAGTCAACATATAAATTAAACCATTGTCATTCACATTTTAATAGCACTGAGATTTTACTAATCAAGAGCTCGGAACTATCATTGAAATCGAAAAAAATAAAATGCCATGCAAAAACACAGAGGTGATATTAAAAATGCAGAGAGTATTAAGTTGTTCGCAAAGATAAATGATAAATAATAATCATGTCATAAAAAATAATAACCTTCGATTTGGCTCCTAGTCGACTGCTCAGGCATGGACTGATGACCTAGGTATAAGGGTGGAATATAAAGCACAAACACTTCCAAAAAAATCAATAAAACCCACACAGATAAGTTATTGAAATCAGAAATTGAGTTCGCCAAGGGAAATCCATTAAGAAAACAACAAGCAAGGGGATTACAATACCGTAGGAAAGAAAGTTCAAGACAAGGCATGCAAATTAAATCTTAAACTGAGCATAGAGAAATAAAATGAGTAAATTTAATTTCATTACAAGTAACAATTAAACTGGCGTACCTTAGCCAAACATGACTACTCAGTATTTTCTATCTCGAGCGCGCTCCATCCATCTTCTGCTTTCCGACCGATGTGACCTCACCAGTACCTCCTAGCCAACGCTAGGGGTACTTTTCTTCCTCCTAATCTCCCTGAGCCAAAAAGGGGCCACACACACTATACCATCGAAAAATAGCACCCAAATGGCCTCACAAGGTCGAGCTACCACTCATTACCCAAGTTGGGTATCCCAACTGCCACAAGAGAAGCTCAGTCAAGACAAAAATTCAACAGCGTAATGTTACGCATAAAAATATGATCCTTACTCCTCCTCCTCCATCATTTTTATAGAGTTTTTAAGTGATTTCTTTCCCAAATACCCATTTAAATTCTTTTTCATTAATTTAATCAGAAAAAACCTCCCCTATACACATGTCACCCATCCCCCTAGTTGCACTAGAAATTAATTTCATTAATTATTTAATTATTCCTATTTCCCTCACCCACCTAAAATCATTCCTAAAAACACTCTTTGGTGTCCCAAAATTCCCTTACAAATCTTAAATGACTTATGCCTTACTAAATTCCTACATGAGTTCATAATTAGAAGTTCCTTAAAGGCAAGATTCCTTACTAAGTTAGACATTCAACTTTTTCCTTACCTTTTCCTTTTTCTTTATGTTTCCCCTTTTTCCTTTAGTTTCCTATTTCTTTTAAGTTTCCCTCTTTTTCCTTTTTAACTAAAAATCAAATTAGCAAGTTTAGAAAAACCACCTTTTACCCCTTTTTCTTTTTAATTAATAAAATTTAATTAGCATATACAGACAAAACAATCATTTCCCTTTTAAAATTTTAATCCCCCAATATAATTTGATTTTAGTAAATTAATTGAATTTCTTACCCCCTTCTCATTACATGCTTAATTATGATTATTATTTTTTACCACATGTGTCACTTAGACCTAGATTTTAATTTTACTAGGCTCGGTGACATTTTTATTAGGGAAAAATTGTTTTTACATCTTACTTCTCACATCATTCGTTTTAAGGTCGTCAAGGTTTATTCACTTACGAGTTAAAAATGTGACATGCCCTTCAAGACGCACTAGGTTCTCCAAGGGTTCCACTCGCCTCTTTATTGTTTCCTTTCGCGACATGCTCTTCAAGACGCACTACATGCTCCAAGGGTGCCACTCGCCTCTTTCTGTTTTCCTTCCGCGACATGCCCTTCAGGACGCAATAAGTGCTTCAAGGGTGCCACTCGCCTCTTTTTGTTTTCCTTATGCGACATTCCCTTCAGGACGCACTACGTGATCCAAGGGTGCCATGTGCCTCTTAACTAACTTGGTAGACATCAAAAACCCCTGGAGTCAATACTCCGCCAGGTGATCTTGTGGGAGACTAAGGGTCTCTAAGGAATAAGGCCCTTGTCTTATTGTGTGCCCCTTAGAATCATCTTGAGTGACTGTCATAGTCTTCCCTCATGACATTGTGAGTCTTCTCGAACTAGGTGATCATTAACCTACAGTTCCATCCACAGTGGGAGTGATAGTAGGCTGTGGCAGGGATGTTGTCCACACCTCTCCCTCAAGTCTCTAATTTTCCTGCATGACCCCTCTACTCCACATGTGAGTCTGATTGGCAAGATATCATCATCCTTCATCATAAATGAATCATGTGATCAATAATAATCAATCATCATAACATCTAATCATATGTACATGTGTTATATCAATAAAATTCAAACCCAACAGTCCAATCCCTGACTCGATCTGGATTCCATGGGGTTTTATCGATGCCTCTGCATCCTGAATGTCCAAAGTCCTACACACTCAGGAGAATCCATTCAATAACACTTGTCTATGTGAATAGAACAAAATAAAATATCATCAATTCATAATGTCTCATAATCATAATTGAATGACTGATAGTATAATAATATGGATCACTTGCAAGCAAGTGTCCTCAAGGATAATCTCTCTTAGTGCCTACAAGAGCTGGATGTTACATACACCCCCTCTTGTTTTAAACTTCATCCCAAAGTTTCATAGTATATAAGTGTTGTAATAAAGTGTATCATAGTATCATAAGTATATCTATCAACAAAAATGGAAACTGTTGGTGCATATCCTATGCATCCTCCGAGGTCATTGAGTGTGGATTATAGTTGCCCCACTGGTCCTTGTCCTGATCTATTGTTCGACATTGTAGTTTTCGAATGCGATGGTCCAGGATGTGGATTGGCTCAGCTGTGAGAGCACCCTCATCTGATACCTACAAGGTACTCAAGTCAAAATATGTGTAATATCATTAATATAATGTCTCAAACAGAGACGTGAAAGACATCTTGCATATGCATAGTCAATAGGCCATGCCCCTCTCTTTTCCACAATCTCGTAGGATCCTACAAACCTAGGAGATATTTTAACACCCTTTTCAAACTTGATTGAACTCTTATGCGGTTTCATATGTAAGAATAATCGATCGCGACATCATAACTACGGTCGACACAATGGACGTCATCATAACTCTTCTGTTGATCATGCGCTTCCTTGATCCTTTTTCTTATAGTTTGCAATTGATCTTCCATTTCTTGGATCGCTTCCGGTCCCACTAGGACCCTATCCTCAAGCCGATCCCAACTCAAGGCATCCGACACAGTCACCCGTAAAGAAACTCGAAAGGAGCCATCATAATGGTCCTTTGGTAACTGTTGTTATATGTGAATTATAACAGTGGAAAGAATTCTTCCCAATGCTTTTGTTGGTCCATCACGTACATGTGCAACATGTCTTCCAAGATTTGATTTGTTTGTTCGGTCTTCCCATCTGTCTCTGGGTGATACGTAGTACTAAAGTTAATTTGGGTTCCCAAGGCTTCTTGGAAACTAGTCCAAAATTGTCTAGTAAACACCGATCCTCGATTAGATATAATCCTCTTAAACATGCCATGCAACCTCATAATATCACTGATGAACACTATAGCTATGTCAAGTGCCTGATACGTCATATGTACAGGAAAAAAATGATCACTCTTCATCAAAGTGTTGACTACCACAAAAATCGAGTTGTGTCTCCTTGTCGTCTGTGGCAATCCAACAATGAAGTCCATGTTCATCCTTTACCTACTGACATATAGACATCTTTCCACGTAGTTGACTATGTCTTCCTTCATTCCTTTCCAGAAGAATAAGGGTTAAGGTCTACCCTGTGACTCCTGGATGAGCCATGTACACTGCTCTGTGAACCTCGTTTAGGATCAAACTCCTCCACTTGTCATTTGGTGGTATGTAATTTCAAATTTTAAATCTCAATAATCTGTCGTCATCAACGTAAATCCTTCAAGTCTTGGTACCATCATCGTGTTCTATCCGATAAAATACTTGACCTCTTTGTACCAGTCATCGTCGCACTTTAAAGTTAGAATAATTTCACGTAGATTCCTCTAAAGAGGCATCACAGAAAATATGCATGGTCTCCGACTCAATGCATCCCCACTCTGTTCACTGTTCACTTTATGTAAGTAATCTCGAAATAATACTCGCTGAGCAATTTCGACCAATGTCATTGTCGCGCATTCAAGTCGCTTTGCGTAAATATGTGTTGTAGTCCACAATGGTCTGTTCTTAGTTCAAATTTTCATCCAATCTGGTAATGTATCCAAATTATCAAGGCATAAACAATGGCTAACAAGTCCAAATGATTCATTGCACAGTTTTCCTCATGTCATCTCAACTTTATGGACATGTAAGAAATCAGTCAACTGTCTTGCATCAAGACTCCCCCTAAGCCTTCTTTGGATGTGTCAGTGCATACCAAGAAGTCCACGTCCATGTGAGGGACCTTTAGTATCGGTGTTCTTATCAACAACTCTTTGAGGCTTTGAAATTCTTCCACACATTTCTTTGTCCAAACAAACTTCTTGTTCTTCTTCAACAATTCTGTAATCAGATTTTTTATCTTCGCAAAACCATCGATGAATCGTCGATAGTATCCTGCTAAAACCATGAAGTTATGCACTTCATGGAAATTAGTCAGCACAGGCCATTCCATAATAGCCTCAACCTTGGCGGGATCCATGACGATACCTTTGTTGGAGATGACATACCCTAAGTAGTGAATCTTTGATTGAAAAAAAATGAGAATTTAGACAATTTCCCAAACAATTGTTTCTCTTCCAAACACTATAGTACCAAGCAAAAATGCTCATCATGCTCCTCCATCATCCGACAGTAAATAAAAATATCGTCAATGAATACTTGGAATAACTTGTCCAAGTATTTGCGGAACACCCCGTTCATCAAACTCATAAATACCCACAGGGCGTTCGTTAGTCCAAAAGGTAAAATAGTAAACTCATAATGTCCAAAACTAGTCTTAAAGGAGGTTTTAGGGACATCATCCTCCTTCATACATAACTAGTGATACCCTGATCTCAAGTCGATATTTGAAAACACCATTGCACCCTTCACCTGATCAACAAATCATCAATCCTTGGCAATGGATACTGATTCTTGATCGTTGCCTTATTCAATTGGTGGTAGTCAATGCAGATTCTCCATGACCCATCCTTCTTTTATGTGAAAATAATAGGTGCACCCCATCACGACACACTGGGACATATAATTCTCAGGTCCAACAACTTCTTCAGTTGCATTTTAAACTCTTTTAGCTTAGGAGTCRACATCTGATAAGGTGTTATGTCTATTGGTTCAGTCTTTGGTTTAGGTCTATGGTAAATTCCAATTCTCTCTCTGGCAGCATCCCAGGTAACTCCTCAGGGAAGATGTCCTCAAACTCTCTCACCCCCGAAAGGTGTTCTAGACCTTCTGCTACTCCCTTTACGTTTATCGCAAGGATCACATAAAGCTTACATCCATTGCGTAAGTTATTCTATAGCTATAAGGAAGAGATGAACCTCAGGAAAAATCCTTGGTTCCAACCTATGATCATGCATCTCTATCTCTCAATCAATCAAGCTCAATCGTTTCATCTTGCAGTTGAGTATTGCCACAAGCAATTCCAACCCGTCCCTACCGATCATGATGCCATATCCTAAGATCGTGACATACAGGTTGGCCCTAGTGACAAATTCTCCCAGGTTAAGGCTACAACCCCTAACCTTCCCTCCAACCTTTTGATTGGCTCTTGAAGCCATTTCTACAAAGCTAAACTCACCTTGTTCGACTGCCTTTACCCTAATTATTTTTAACACTTACCTAGAAATGAAACTCTCTACAACACTGGAATCTATCAAATACTAAGTGTCTGGTTTGTGATGGTACCTGACATTTCGAGCACAATCGACTAGTGCTCTGCTCGACAGTTACTCACCGCTACATGAATCCAATGGGCCTTTCCTAAAAATCCCATGGTAGTTGGTCCGACTAATCTAGATGCTCCTATCCTCTCCACTAGGCAGTCATGTGAGTAATGTGGCTCCCCACATTCCAACACACTTTCTTCAGTCCAGTACTCCTAGTACCCGAAGTAGAAGATGGATCCTAATAATAAGGCCAACACGAACTTGTTCCCTTAAGTTTTATGATATAAGTGCGAAGAATACCAAAGCAACTCCAAAACTGGGCCTCGTACTAGGGCACCGTACAACCGCCCTGTCGCAAGATGTTGAACTCATTGAGTTGAAGCTCAATGAATTCCTCTAATAGGTATCTCTCTCACAACCATTCCTCGAACATTTCCCATCACACTTCTTTGACTTCCATGTTCAAATGCGGCAGGAGCATCTTCCACCATAGAAGAGCGCTCCCCTTCAGTTGAAAGACCGCCATGGGGACCTTCATGTTGGATGTATATTCTCAAAGTGCAAAGCACATCTCCATATTATCCAACCATGCCTCAGTGGCTGCACCATCTAGGGAACCAAAGAACTTGGAAATAGACCTTCTTGAGTTCGCGGTGAATACTAACGGTATTGGTTGGGCACGTTGTGGGCCCTTAGGGGTATAGGCACCCTAGCCTCATCTAAGTGAAAATGGTGAATCAAGGGCTCTGACAATCTCTGGAAGGACCTAGCCAGACCATCATCATCCCTTACAACAATAGGATCCATCCCAAGTACTTGTTCCTCCCCTTGGGGGTTAGACTCCGACGACGCGGGCACTTCTGGAGGCGTCGCGCCTCCTTCCACGACACCATACTGTGAACCTATGTGGCATCCTCTAATCGATATCACCACATGGACACATTAAATTTTTTAATTAGCTCTAGGTTAAAACTCAATGGTTTACTACAATGGATAGCATGGCAATCCATGGTCGCATGGTTGAACCCACTCTAATACCATATGTAGCGGCCCCATCGCTACAACTACATGCGATGCAACACAAAAGCAATGGAACTTGATGACAAACATAGTGCACGCAGATCAAGAAACAATAAACAATGATTGATCATACAATCACATTAGGTAACTGGACGAAACATGCAATAATCAAAGGATGGATAAAAATGACTACCTGCCCGACACAACCAAGACGACCAACAACTAGATACCTCTACAACACACACAACCAAATGCAATGAGGTGTTACAAACCAAATACCAACAACCATTACAACGAACAATGCCCACATTGGGAATCATAGACGCATGCCATGTTATCATTTGCCTCTATTCATCGGGGCACGCAATGATCCTGTCAACAAGAATCATGTCATCTCAAGGCAATAGGTGTGATGGTAACCCTGGAGCAACATACAACATTGCTTTACCAATCTCTTGAAAATTATATTTTTCCATATTCAGACTTGGATATAAAACCAAAACAACCATACATTTTCTTTAGCATGCCACATTCAATACATATGCAAAAATATATATCTCTATGCATTCCTACATGAAAAATACCACACATGTATTCATCAATATCTTAACAAGTTCATATACATTTCAACAGTTATTCTCCCTTGCATTTATGAACATTAATAAGTGATATTTATTTTCAAATTATCACATCGCTCATAATTGAGAAATCAAAACACATGGAAATACATGAGATCATAAAAACTCCCTTCCAATTCCTACACTTGGCAAGGGTTTCAATGATTTCAAGTTGATCCAATTCTTGGACATAATACAATTCACACACATCAAAAACATCAATTTTAGTTTTCTCAATTAAGTAGCATTCATCATTTTTTTATGCATATAAATATTCTACGTCAGATAGAAAATATCCTTTCTAAAATAATAGTAAATGGTTAAGGTAAGAAACCTCATTTATGGTAATAATTACTTTCTAAAATAATAGTAAATGGTTAAGGTAAGAAACCTCATTTATGGTAATAATTATAGTGATAATTATAGTATTGGCCAGGTCTGTCTMTTGGTCTTGCTTAATTCCTTGGAGTAGATATATTTTAAGTTATATTGATATTCCTTCAAATTCCATCCMATTCTTAATAACTTATTAGCATTCTCATTGGGAATTCCTACCCTAAGAATAACCTTATCTTTTATCATCAATTACTTCCTAGTTCATGTGAAATGTTTCTTTCACTTCACATTCTTTACACATAGGTTGTTGGTTCATATCCTAACCATCATGATTACCACTACATACATGCCTTTCAATGTTTAAACATCACATGAATATATAGCATGTTGTCATTTCTTGTTGACCATTTTATCAATTCATCATCGGTTGTAACCTCAAACGAATATAACATTTTTTTTACTTCCCTCCCTAATGAGTAAAAATAAAACAATGTGATATAAGTGCACTTGTAACCTATATTGTTGTCTTGTTTTCTACCTTCCTTCCCTAAAGGTAGGGTTCTTGTGACCAACTGTGTCCACAACTCTTCTTTACAATCAATAAAATTTCATAAGATGATTGCAATAAAACAAATTGAATTCATTTATTTCTAAGGGAACCAACAACCTGTGTCCCTTTATCATATATCAATAATATATAAAATGTTATCAAAAATATACAAAACGCTATTAAAAATGATGCTATCTCTAGATAATGTTGCCAACAATCACTTCCATTCCTCTATTAATTTCATTGTCCAATCATTGCACGAATTAATTGTATAGAATCTTTGTCCTATAATTCGCTATTTAAATTGGAGCACTACAACAAATTCGTTCTCCATAGAGCATTACCAATTCGCTGTGGATATCGTAAAAATAAACGCTTGCCTATCAAGACATTGTCATAGAATCAAACGATGTCATACAAACCATAATAAACAAGTTGTCATATAAAATAATAATAATAAATACCATTATAAAAACAGTCATATAAACAACTCATAAGCAGGCTGTCCTATAAACACGATGTCATTCCATATTAAATTCAATCATATTAAAATCGAGACATTCACCTATTGAAAACTTTGAGATCAATATGTAAAATGTTTTCTAACAATTCATAAATGGTCACTATCCATGATATTGTTGTATCTCAAGAAATTCACTGCGTTCTTAACATATATAATTGCATAACTAAAGAAAAATATAACCCTCACTAAAATGTTGTGTATTAAAGTCATTTTCTAACCAACAGATAATTCGCTGTCAAAAATTCGTTGTCAGACAACATTTTTAATAAAAAGGAAAATCGCCAGCCTAAAATCTTTGTCGTACACAGCATAAATCATTGTCCATAGATATGATATGATATCGTTGTACAATTTTTGATATGATGTCGTTGTCTAAATATATAATAATAGAACAGTAGTCTAAACATATACCAATTACACGACATCAATTCACAGTGTAAGTGGTTTTCAATTAGAATTTAAACTCAAACATTGCTATGCTAAGACGCAGTATGAAACCTCTATATTGCATGCAATGTATGGGTCAGTGCCAAATAAACTCGCAAATGTATTATTAGTTCCAAAAACTCACAATGTATGGGTAAGTGCCAAATAAACACACAATGTATTATCAGTGCCAATTAAACTTGCAATGTATGGGTAAGTGTAAGTGCGCTTCAACATAAACATGAGTGCATTCCAAATGCAGTGTATGTGCATCTCAAATATTTAGGGTGAGTGTGTTTCAACGCAGTGTAAGTGTGTTTCATATCTGTAGGGTAAGTGTGTTTCAAACTCAGTGTAAGTGCATTTCAGATCTGTAGGGTGAGTGCATTTCAATTCATAGTGCAAGTGCGTTCAAGGAATTCAAATCTAGCTAAATCTTACTAATAAATAAATGATAACATGTCTACAATTGTTGGGTAAATATGGGGTATTCCAGGAAATTTTTTTGATGTTATCCAAGGCAAAACTTTATTGTCATTCAAGTGTAAAAACGTAGTCAACATATAAATTAAAACGTTGTCATTAAAATTTTAATAGTGCTAAGATTTTACCAATCAAGACCTGAGAACTGTTATTGAAATCGTAGAAAATAAAATCTCATCCACAAATGCAGAGGTGATATTAAAAAACATAGAAATGATAAAAAATACGCAGAGATGCTCAATCATAATAATGCGCAAAGACAATCCTTCAACCATGAATCAATGAACCGTGAGGATAAGTAATGGGTAGATAGCTAGGCAAAAATTTAACCTTTGCTCATCATCCATGCCCAAAAATGGGGGCATTAGAATCTATAGATCTTTAAGCAATGGTAATGTCCGATTAATTTTGTGAAGCTTCTCGGGCATGGATTGATGACCTAGGGATCACGGCAGAAGATAAAGCACAAAATCATCCAAAACAATCAATAAAACCCACTCACATAAGTTACTAAAATTAGAAATTGGGTTAGCCAAGGGAAATCCATTGATGAACAACAAGCAAAGGGGATTACAATACCGTAGGAAAACAGGTGCAAGACATGCATGTAAATGAAATATTAAACCGAGCATAGAGAAATAACATAAGTAAACTTATTTTCATTGCAAGTAACAATTAAACCGGTGTACCTTAGCCAAATGCGGCCTTTCGATGGATTTCTATCTCGCGTGCGCTTCATCCATCTTTCGCTTGCCTACCAATGTGACCTCACCGGTACCTCTTGACCAACACTAGGGGTACTCTTCTTCCCCACGAGCCTCAAAGTACCGGCAACACACACTATACCATAGAACAACTAGCATCCAATTCATCTTGCAAGGTTGAGCTACCACTTGTTACCTAAAATTTTGGGTAACTCCACAGAAGTTCAGTCAAGAAAAAAATTTAGCAATGTAATGTTACGCATAAAAATCCAATCCATACTCCTCCTCCTCCATCTTTTATATTTTTAAGTGATTTCTTTTCCCAAATTCCCATTTAATTTATTTTTCATTAATTTGATCAGGAAAAAACCTCGCAGGTACATGGCACCCATCCCCTAGTTGCACGAGTGTTCATTAATTGTTAATTATTCATAATACTCCTTGTTAAAAAGAATTCCTAAAAATGCTCATCAATGTCCCAAAATTCCCATATGAATCTTAAATGAATTACGCCTTACTAAATTCTATTAGAAAAGTAGGAGCGTGAAACAATAAAATAAAACAAATGTAGAGCAAACATAGAAGATACACAATATAGAGGGAACCATAAGTTTACGTGGTTCACACAGTGTGGGCTAAGTCCAGGAAAATCGCCGAGGTCATTTTCTTTATTATTATCCGACCAAAATGAAGGGGATGCAACCTACAACAAAGGCAGTTGTAACTTCCTCTTCTTTCTCTCCACGGTCTCCTCTCTCTCGAGGCCACCAATATTCACCAACCATACCCATGATACATTTCCCTCATAAGAGGGTTACCTTCTAGGGAAAAAACCTAACATAATCTCTATCGTTAGTCTGCGACTTTATAATGAGCGGTCCAGATTTACAATGAAATTACAATATACTTATACAAGACAATTTTTTCTTTGGGGACTTTGCTTGAACCGCCCCATTTGGGGGCTTTGTTTTCCCCAATTTATCAGGGGGATAGCCCCCGGACCCAGTCGGTACCCCCTCTGCACTCCCCTCGTGAAAGAGTGTACATACTTACGGGGTGTAAATACTTCACATGGGTTATAAACATGGTTGAAAGTAAAGACCTCTAAATCGGGAAGATAATCGGGCTCCGGCCAGCAATCTCCCACTTGGAGGCCCGGTGATCTCAACAACTCCACCGTTGTTTTATATCTTTGGACTCTAAACCTTCTTGGACACGGAAAATTTCTCATCTTCATCTTCATTCTTGAGGAATAGCTGAAGCGAAGTAGGAACTCAATTTTCTCCCTGGTTACTCCCTTTTGTTAACATGTCTGCGGGATTTTGGCTAGTGTGTACCTTTTCCGGCTTCAATTGTGTCCATCTTCCAATTAGATCATATGAAGTGAATTTACCTCAAGCGTATATGCTTAATCTTGAATGGAGAAATTTGAGTTCTTCCACCAAGTTGAATGGCACTCTGATTGTTAAAGTACAACCTATTGTTCTCCTTCTTCTTTCCCAATTCCTCCATAAACCTTTGTAACCAAATCATCCTGTTACTAGCCTGCATGCTTGACAACATACTTTGCACATGTTGTTGAAAGGTGAAACAACAACTGCTGAGTTTCCAAATCCAACTTCTTGTTGTTCCTCCTATAGTAAAAACATACCACATGGTGCTCCTCCTATTTTGTCTTTATCACATATATATGAATCAACATATCCACAGCAGAAAAGTGTACGAACCTCCAAAACATAATGCATGTGTAGTAGTACCTCTCAAATACACGAGAATCCACTTCTTGCCTCCCAATGTTCTTTACACGGATTTTTCATATACACGCTCACAACTCCCACTTTGCATGTACAATATCTAGTCTTGTGCAAACCAATGCATACATCAAAGGCTGCCAGCTAGCGATGAATATGGGACCCTAGACAGGTATTTTATCTCCTCACATTGTCTTGGGACATTTCCTTAGTTAATTTGAAATGTAAATGAGGTATACTAACTGGTTTTGCATTACGCATTCTAAACCTCTCAACACCTTCTCTGTGTACTCACCCTCGAGACAATGTGGGTTTGCGATTTTCTTGTCTCTTGTTATTATCATACCAAAGGATTTTCTTGCAACACCCAAATCCTTCATATAAAATGGTGGATAATTTATTCTTGAACACATTTATATCCTACATATTGGGCCTACCCAACGGCATGTCATCCCATACAACAGCAATATAATATAGCTTCCATTTTCTAGCCTTTTAAAATGAACCTGATTGGTCGAGAATGTGGCACATCTATTATAGCCTGTTCTATGTAAAACCTATCAAACTTTAGTTACCACTACCTTGGAGATTTCTTTAGGCCATATAAGCTCTTCTTCAACACGCATACCAAATTCTCCCTTCCTTTGACCTCATACCCACAATGGTTGTTGCATATAAATCTCTTCCTTAAAATCCCCATGGAGAAATTTGTTTTTACATATAACTATTCAATATGAAAATCTTCTCTTTGCCCTGAGACTTAAAATAGTCATAATTGAAGTCATTTTAACAATAGGAGAAAATATTTCATCAAAATCTATACCTTTATTTTGTGCAAACCCCTTTACAACAAGTCTAGCCTTGTGTCGGCTTTTCTCCTCCATCTTCTTCCTTCAACAGCAAGCCATTTATTTTGCAATGCTCTTTTTTCCCTCTGGGGCAGCTGAACTAAGTCCCAAGTCTTGTTATTTTCCAAAGGAATCCATTTCCTCTTTCATGCCTTGCTCAGAGCTTCTTTTTGGTGTCTACCGATACCTCTTCATAACGTGCGGTTCTGAGAATGGAGTCCATGATAAATAATATAGTGAAGGAGAGTGTCGTTGAGTATACTTAATTTGGTAGATCTTCTAATAACACTTGGGGTTTGAGGTACTGTTGCTCCTGCATTGTACATTTTGATTTCAGGTTCCTTTGAATTTCTTTTTCGATGATCTCATCAAGCACAGCGTGTATTCTTGTTTTTTGTTTCATGTTTTCTTTTCCTACAAGTGATCTTTGTACATGACCTTCTCATTGAATATGACATCTCTACTCTAATGATTTTGTTATTTTTTCATAATCTCATGAGCGATAACCAAATCATTAACACCATATCCAATAAAGGTACACTTCTTGGATTTTGCCTCAAACTTTGTTCTGTTTTTCTTTATCAATATGGACAAATGCTTCACAACCGAAAGTTTTCAAAAAGAATAGTTTACATTTTTTTCTGTCCATTCCTCCTCCGGAATTCTACCATCCAAAGAGCTTGAGAAGGTCCTTTGTTTTGTCGAGTAAAAACAATATCTACAACATCCGCCCAAAATTGTAAGGGCAAACCGACGTAATCTCATACTCCTTGCAAGCTCCATGATTGTCCACTGTTCATCCTTTACGACACACCATCTTTTTGTGGTGTTTGTGGGCTGTCTTCTCTATACTAATCCCATGGTATGAACAATAATCATCAAACTGCACTTCTGATATTCACCTCCATTATCTAATTTGAGACACTTCAAACTTGTTCTGTCTCATTCTCAACTAAATCTTTCCATTTCTTAAAAATTATCAAAAACATCAAATTTTTGTGAGATGCAATAAACCAGAGTTTTTCTAGTTGCATCATCAATAAAAGTAACATAATAATGAGAGACACCAAGAGATGATACGAAATTTGGTCCCCATACATCTGTATGCAAGCTCTAACCTTTCATTCTTCTTTTTCTTTTAGACTCTTGAGAAATCGACTCTCTTTTGTTTTCCATAAACACAATGCTCCACGATAGTCAAATCAATTTGTTTAAAGGATCGTGACAAATTTTTTGTGAAGTATCTACATACCCTTATCACTCGCTATTGTCTGACTGTGATGCCACGGTGTTGTATCCTCTTGTATGAAACTAAAAAAGATATATAAGAGTGGTATTACCAATACATAAATACAATGTACTACCTTCTCTCCTTTAGCTATCACCCATGATGGAATATGGATAAATACAATGTACCTACCTTTTGATGACCTTCCACATCTTATGCGTAAATATGGATATACAACCTTCACTTATTTGCCCTATTGAAATTAGATTTTTCCTTAAATCACGGAATGATGTACCTCTTTCAACAACCATTGGTTTCCATTGCATTGCTTTATGTTTACCTTTCCCACATTCCAACAATTTTGCATGGTACATCATCACCCAAATGACCACAGTCCAAAATCACCTTGAACATAATCTAGAAAATGTTTCCTATGGGTTTGTGGCATGAAGTAAGAGACCACGATATACTACCCAAGACTCGAAATATTATCTCTGAAAGAATCAAATCATCTTGTAACACATCACTGTTACATTTGCTTCTGATTTCTCTCCTAGCGTCCATCTATTTGTTTCTTTGGAGTTAAGGTCTTTCTTGGATGTCCTTTCTTCCCCAAAATTCGGCCTCTATCTTTCCAAGTGCAGTTGGATCTTCCTTCCTAGAATTCCCACGGTTCTTTATCTATTGTCCTAAATCTTCTTATCATCAATCATCAATCCTGAAGCCATGACCAAAGCCATTCCATCTTTACGGGAAATGAGCACAAGATTAGAAAATTCCCTAACCTCATCAAAAGTCTACTTTTTAGAGAACTTAGTTTATTAGTAACCATAATAAATTCATTTTAAATGATCACCAATAGACCCATCTTCAGACATCTTCATATTAAATAATCTCTTCATTAGAAATACCTTATTGGACAGGGTTTTCATACAATTTGGCCAGCATATCCATCAAATCCTTCATTGTCATTTCTTTCAAAATATTGAAAGCCAAGCGTTGCCAGACTCCGGTAGTATTGTTCCTAGAGCGCTACGTCAAGAATCTCATTCTTCGTCCTTCATGGTCGTTGGTTTCTTTGCTACTACACTCAATGGTAAGAATAGATCGCCGATATAATAATATTCCATCTACATCTTCCATAGCGGTAGTTTTGGCCATTAAATTTCTCGACCCTAAAACTTTCCATCTTTGGACATTACTCCCACTCGAACCAACAACCCTATTTTCCTATGAGTTACCTTGCACTCTGATAGGTTGTTAGAAAACCATGGCTGAAAATCAATAAAATAAAATAAATCTTGGAAACAAAACCACGAAGATACAATACAAGAGAACCGCAGTTACATGGTTCACCGGTGTGAATTTCATCCACCAGAGAATTGCTAGGTCCTTTCTTTATTATTATCCGGCAAAATGAAGGGATAAAACTTACAGAAAAAACTGTTGTAACTTCCTCTTCTTTCTCTCTGATCTCCTCTCTCAGAATATAATACTCACTAGCCTGTATAGCCACAATACATTTCCCTCATAAAAGGGTTCCCTTCTAGGGAGAAAAACCTAACATAATCTCTATCGTTAGATCTGCGACCCTTATAATGAGCGGTCCATATTTACAATGGAATTACAATATACTTATACAAGGTAATTTTGTCTTCGGGGCTTAGGCCGAACCCCCATTTGAGGTCATCGCACCTCGAGACCCCCAGGCGGGGGATGCTTCAGGACCCTTGGAGGGTACCCCCATCGAAATTGCCAGGTCCTTTCTTTATTATTATCCAGCAAAATGAAGGGATAAAACTTACAGAAAAACCTGTTGTAACTTCCTCTTCTTTCTCTCACAGTCTCCTCTCTCAGAATATAATACTCACTAGCCTGTATAGCCACAATACATTTCCCTCATAAAAGAGGGTTTCCTTCTAGGGAAAAAAACCCTAACATAATCTCTATCGTTAGATCTGCGACCTTATAATGAACGGTCCATATTTACAATGGAATTACAATATACTTATACAAGGCAATTTTTTCTTCGAGGGCTTCGACCCCGAACCCCCGCTGGGGGCCTGCTTGCCTCGAGACCCCCCAACTGGGGGGATAGCCCCCCCGGACCCCGCAGAGGGGGTACCCCCATCTATACTCCCCCGCGTGGAAGAGTGTACATACTTCTGGGGTGTAAATACTTCATGGGGTATAAACACGGTTGAAAGTAAAAGACATCTAAATCAGGAAATAATCAGGCTCCACAACCAACAAATTCTTGTAATGTACCTCTAATTGACATAAAAAAAAATTGTGTGTTTTTCTTTTGTCACATTAACCTCTAGCATCTCGTTAATAAAATTTGTAGAACAAGATGTTAAAGTTTACCTTCATTATAGACCAATGTTCTATCTGTTATATGAGGACAATACTCTGTTAAAACCAACTTCATACTTTATAAGGTGGGATGTCAAAAGGTTACAATACCTTTCAACACATATATTTCTTTATAAATCTTAATACTACTTATACCTATATTAACTTGCATACGATGTTTATTAGAATTCAAATCTCAATCTCCTTAAAACAAAAGGATTTTCATGTTTCGTGCGAGTGTATAACGTTGCTCTGTTGGAAAGCATACCCATCAAGCTATGCAAACATTGAGAGTTAATATTTTGGTGTGACTCATATCAAGTCATAGTTAGTGGTATTAATTTGTCAAAGACCGCTTCGTTGAAACAAATTTCCCTTAAGGCTCAGGTGTGGTAATACGTTTGTAGTCATCT
>SNQJ01S0024672.1:1906-15214 GCA_010110895.2 Picea sitchensis | reverse complement strand
TTGAAGGAATTTAGTGACAGGTTTATCCAAGTCGAGTATTAAGATATGACCTGTGGTTGTTTACTTATTTACATATATTTGTATGAATCGATATGAACAGACTTACGAATCTATGTTTGTGACTATTCTCTTTAGACATTTTTACTGTGTGGTGTAAATCTATCTTGTTGGTAATAGTTTTCACTTTCAAATTCAAGATGCGTAAATCGGGGTTTGATAAATACATGTTGTCATTTCTAAAGAATACAATTTTAGTTCTAGTGATAATACATAAGAATATAGGTGTATATAAACTTGACTTGATCCCATTTGCTTTCGAATTCATAGGTTTGTAATTAAAAAAAGAACAAACTCCGTGTATAAGTTCTCACAGCAAAAATAACGATTTACAATTTATAAAGACTTGCAAAAATACATCAATTTATAGGGGACAATTTCGCCCAGGATTATTAAATCCATACTAGTTTTAATAATTGCACTACAACTGTGACTAAATCATTAAACAAAAGATGGGAAATAATTCGGTTCAATTTTAATAAATACATCACATCATATATAAGGTCAATCACGCAGAGAGGGATAGGAGACATATCTGAACTAGTTAGCGGGAAGGAAAAGGGAACAACCACATTCCTCCCAACCATAGAATAGGGTAATCAAAATCACTTGGACCAATTCACCCCCTAGCTTGACCATGAACCCATGAGGGCGAACCTGGAAACTCTTCCTCCGCAATGTCCTTCATTTCCATCCCATTCCTCTTGCCTCACACTCATTTCGTATTATTCATAACAACAAAGGAAAAAAAAGCATTAGTCTCTTTTCCAGCATACTTGGTAGCGTCCTGCCTCCTGCCATATGCTATTTATCAAACCAAGTCTCTTTGCCCATGTCTTTTTTTCCCTCCCTTGGGGATTTTGCAGCTTTCTAAATCCCTGATTTTTATGGGCTGCTAGTGGCCAAATCCCTGATTTGCGACTTGTAATAATCAGCCCAGAGGTGTTTCCAACATGTTCCCCACTCATGGAGTCATGGTCAACTGATTTTAACATGGTTGTTCCATTTGTCCTCCTACAATCAATATAAAATATTATGTTTTTATACAAGTGTCATAGTTAACTAGTTAGTTGGGTCAAATCAAATCCCTTCCCAACCGTCATATCAATTAATTACAATTATTAAATTTGAAATTTGAAATTGCCATAAATGGAAAAAAAATTCCAAATTTGAATCTACTAAAAACAGAATGAATTTCCATAAAATTTAAATTTCAAAATTATTTTATTTTTGGGGATGTCACATCCTTTCCCCCTTTAGTAAAACATTGTCCTCAGTGTTCGTTCCTTTCTTGGAACAGGATTGGATGAGATTTTCGCAAATCTCCCTCCAACTCCCAAGTGGCCTCCTCGGGACTAAAGTGCTTCCATTGCACCTTTACCTAAGTGACGGCTCTGTTCCAAAGTGCTATTTCTCTCCAGTCCAGAATGTGCAGGGGTTCCACCTGCACCAAGTTCCAATCAATAATATGAGTAGGGTCATGAATATAATTTTTCAACAAAGAAACGTGAAATACATTATGAATTCTTAGATTAGCTGGAAGTGCAAGTTGATATGCTACGGGTCCAGTTCGAGCTAGTATCTCGAAGGGCCCACAAAACCTGGGTGCCATCTTGGCACAGTTCCCTAAATTCAACGAGCCTTTTCGAGCTTTGACCTTCAAATAAACATGGTCTCCCACTTGAAATTCCAAGTGTCTTCTTTTTTGATCTACATAGCTCTTATGTCTGTCCTATGCTTCTTTCAAGTTCTGTTCTACCTTTCTTACCATGTTTTCCATTTCTTTGAGCATTTCTGGTCCAACCATGAGTCTGTTAGCCGGGTTATCCCAGCTAATTGGAGTCATACACTTTCTACTGTACAGTATTTTGAAAGGGATCAACTTAGCCAAAGTTTGGTACCCATTGTTATATGAAAATTCTACCAAGTGCAGGTAGTCTGCCCACTTGCTCAGTTTTGTTCTTACATACATGCGGAGCATATCCTCTATGATATGGTTTTTCCTTTCGGTCTATCCATCCATTTTTGGATGCTAGATCATACTGAAATTCAAGTTAGTGTTTAGCCCTGCAAACAATTCCTTCCAAAAAGAGGATGTAAATTTTACATCTCTATCTGAAACCACCATTTTAGGAATACCATGCAGTCTAAAAATTTCTTTCATGAATATTTCAACAATGTTTATAGCTTTAAAAGTAGACTTTACAGGAATAAAGTGTGCAGAATTACTGAGTTTATAGATTACAACCATGATAAAATCATTCTTTTTCTGAGTTTTAGGCAAACCTGTTATAAAGTCCAGTGATATAGTCTCCCATTTCCATTTTGGTACTGGTAATGGCTGTAATAGGACGGTTGGGTGCTGGTGCTCGGCCTTAACCTGCTGACAATCTTGGCACCTAGCCAAGTACTCTATTGTTTCACCCTTCATATTAGGCCAGTAAAATAATTTTATAAGTTTTGTTATTGTTTTCTGGTAACTTAGATGGCCAGAATACGGTTTTTTATGCACTTCATGTAAAACTGTTAATTTCAACTTTGTTGAATCTGGTATGTAAAGTCTATTTTTAAATCGTAATAGTCCCTTCTTGTCGATACTTAGATCTAGTTTATCTATGTTTGTGATACTGTTTTGAAATTCTTCCATCATCTTAGTGTAATTTTCGTCATTAATACCTGGCATCCTTATCCTTTGTTCCAAATTACCTTATGCCCTGCTGATATTTATCTCAAATAACCCATGGACTCTTCTGCTTAAAGCATCTGCTACTTTATTTTCCTTACCCTTGATATGTATGACCTCGAAGTCGAATTCGCTCAAGAAGGATAGCCATCTTGCTTGTCTTGCATTAAGATCTGGTTGGTTAAATAGATATTTCACCCCACTATTATCTGTCAATAGTAGAAATTTTATGCCCATTATGTAGTGTCGCCACATTTTTAAGACGTGTATTACCACTGTCGATTCTAAGTCACGTGTGATATAATTTCTCTCGTGATATTTTAATTTACGGGACTCATAACAAATAAAATGTCCTTCCTGAGTTAGGACACCACCTAGTCCTTCTTTACCTGCATCAACACATAGGGTGAAATCTTTATCTGGGTCTGCTACCTTCAATATGGGTGCAGTTGTCAATAATTCCTTCAGTTTGTTAAAACTGTCTTGACACTTCTCTGACCAATTAAGCTTGGTCCCTTTCTTTTGTAATGACATGATAGGGTAGGCTATCTGGGAAAACCCTTCTATAAATCTGCGATAATATCCGGTGATTCCCATGAATGACCAGATATCTGCCACATCCTTAGATATTGGCCATTCTATAATGGATTTTAACTTTTCTGGGTCTACAACAATACCTTCTGAGGAAATAACATGTCCTAAATATTGTATTTTGATGGAGGAGCATCGCCAGCACATCAAGCGAGCCAGCGCGACGGCGGGAGACAGCTGGACTAGCCCGCACAAAATTTTGAAATACTTTGGAAATTGTTGCGCAAGTCTTAAATGAAGCCATTTATGAAGGTGCACTTGTATATTGTGTTGGACCTTGAGCCTTTAAGCTCTCGTCCTTAGGTAGATGAGGCATTTAAGATAGTTAATGTAAAGTAGATAGAATATTTAATTCTAGATTTGATAGTTTTAGAGTCCAAGAGGGAAACGGGATATAGAAACCTTCATTGTAACATTATTCAGGATCGAGCATTCAGGAAGAGAAGAGAAAGAAGAGAGATGTGTAAAGAATGCCCATGTACAGATATTGAATTAATAGAAGAAAGCTTTGATTCAATTCCATGGTGGTGTGTTGTTTCTCTGTGTATTGATTTTTTGCTCATGAATGTTTGCTTCCTGTCATGCATTTGCTTTTATATGCTTTTATTTGATTTCATGGTGAACTTGAAGTCTAAAGGGAAGAAGAAATTAGTTTCAATTGTTTCTCTAATTTGAACCAGAGGATTCTTGCAAGGAGTACAGTCGAATTTGTCCGCAAGGAGTGCGTCGACAGAAGGGTTCCCTTAGAGGCAACTTTTGTTCTCATTTCTTCGAAGGTGCAACTAGGCACAAGTGCCGTGAAAGGAGTGCATAGGTCAAGCTAAGACTCAGAGTTGCGATTCTCAGTGAAGTATTGAAAGGTTGTTGCTGCAGGAGTGCGCAGAGTCGAACGAATTCAACACTTAGACAAGGTTGAAGATTTGCCGCAAGGAGTGCGTGCAAAGTTCTTTCTAAGAGTCGAGAATCGTAAGGAAGCTCTGGAGGAGTAGGCCTTCGAACTCATAGGAGGATAAGTGCAGGGGAAGATGCCATTGAAAGTTCGAGGGAAGAGAAGAAAATTTGTGCCTTGGAAGGTTGGAAAGAAGAGTCGTAAGTTACGTGTAGGGGAACAAGTCCCGTGGAGGAACACTCAGTTATTTCGTAGATTCTTCAAAGGAAGGAAGGACGGTCAGAATTCTTTGAAAAGAATTCGCGAAGCACCTGTGGGTTGTCCAATCTCACCAAGAAGCAGGGAAGGTACAATGAAGGTATCAAAAGGTTCTAAGCTCAGGAAGGGCAGGGCCGTCGATTGGGATCACGAGGACTATTGGATCTACTCGTGGATCGGCATCTCGGGAGTATTTGAGTCGAGACTCCAAATATTCGCAACAGAAGTCACGATATTATGAAGTGCGATACTCCGATGGGTGAGTGAATAGTGTGGGCCACAGGAGTTGGTGACGTGGCAGGTGACGCGGGTCATCGGGATCTCATCGCGAGAAGTCCCTAGTATTTGGTGTTAGGATTTGCGATCCAGCGAAGCCTGAAGTCCTGAAGAGATAAAGGATAGTCGGAAAAGTCAACTCACACGTGTGTATCGGCGTTTCGGCACATCGTGAGTCGGGAGTTGGAAATCTAAGAACTTGGCATCGCGAGTAGCGAGGTCGTGATAGAGACGAAGTCCTGATAAGATGAGAGGAAGTCAGCGTTGACTGACATATCGGGTCTCAGGGATTTGAGAGCCCAACGAGTAAACGAGAACTTGCAAAGCCGCGAGTTCCGAGCCTCCGAAAGTAGAGAAGGGAGGATCGCGTAGAAGAGAATTGTGGGTGCAGATTTCCCAATAGGGAAATAGAAGAACCGTTGAGTTCTTCGGGCCGAGGAAGAAAAGAAGGTCATGTGAGAGCGGTCGTGCTCTGAGGAGTGTGGTCGGCGTCATATTTATTTTTGATAAAAGTCACATTTGTCGAATTTTGTGTATAGTTTGTGTTTCCTTAATGTTTGTAGAACTGTTCTTAAGTGTTCATCATGTTCCTCCTCCGTTTTAGAATAGACTAGAATATTGTCGATAAATACTACTATGAACTTGTCTATGTACTGACTGAAAATGTTGTTCATCAAGAACATAAATGTGGCTAGTGCGTTAGTGAGTCCAAAAGGTATGACTACAAACTCGTAGTGTCCATATCTTGTTCGAAAAGTTGTTTTGTTTATGCCCTCGTCCTTTATCCTAACTTGATGATAACCGGATTGTAAATCCAACTTTCAAAAGATCTTGGCCCCACCAACTTGATCGAACAGATCATTTATCCTTGGTAAGGGGTATTTGTTCTTAATAGTCATTTTGTTCAGTTGTCTATAATCGATACATAGTCTTAGAGTACCATCTTTCTTTTTAACAAAGAGGACTGGTGCCCCCCATGGTGAGACACTTGGTCTGATATACTCTTTGTCCAACAATTCCTGTAATTGTATTTTTAATTCTGTCAGTTTTGGTAGAATCATTCGGTAGGGTGCTTTTGAGATAGGGGTTGAACCAGGTAGTAGGTCTATGGAGAAGTCTATTTCCCTTCTAGGAGTTAATTATGGTATCTCATCCAAAAACATGTCTCTGAATTGACGTAGGACAGCAAAGTCTTCTAACTTTGGCTTATCTTCTTTTATAATAGATTCGTCACTTGGATGGCATAAACTTGACATCCCTTTCTAATACATTTCTTGAGTTGCATCGCTGAAACTTGTTAGACTGATACAGGTTTTGGTATGCCTTGGGCTGTTCTAATAGTGCCAAAATCATCTTTATAGCTAAGTACCTTTGTATAACAGTCTAACATTGCTTTGTGTTGTTCCAACCAATCCATCTCGATATTCATATCATAAGATCCTAGTGGTAGGATGTTCAGATTGGTCCTTATATTTTGACCATCTAAGTTGAACTCAAAATCAGAAATAAAGTCAACTACTTTCCTTTTAGTACTTGTTGCTAGTTGTATAAGCCATGATTTTGCGTGCTTCAGTTTCTTAAGTTTATTTGACTCTACTACATCAAGGGTAATATAACTTAACATAGCTCTAGGGTCAATTAAAATAGAAATTTCAGTGTCATTGATTTTACCTTTGATCTCTACCACCGAGGACTGGTGGTCAGCTAGTCGACCATCTATGGCCACATTTATCTGATGCAAGCTTCTGCCCACATCTCCCACTGTCAAGGCTTCCTTCAAATTATGAACATCGGTTCTGTTTGCTGAAATTAAACGTGGACAGTTCCTCCTTAGATGAGGTTATCCACATTCCCAACACTTTGGTGGCTCATGGGAGCTGTCCCCCAACTTTTTTGTTCCCAAATTTACCAGTTTTTTGTCGCCTTCCATATTCGGATGGTTGGAGTGAAAATCCTTTCTTGGAATGCTTTTAGCAGCATTTTGATATGGAGCTAGCTAGTATCCATTCTTCCGTTGGTTCATTCAATCTTGTTTCTTAACCTTCCAGGCTTTGGGAAACTCCACTCATTGTTTGTACTGGTCATAGCACATTTGTTCTTTCCTGAATACTTCACTCAAGGATTTGGGGTTGTCGAACTCAATTCTATCCCTGTAGGACTGCGGTAAACAACTTGAGAAACGCTAGATTTTTACCTTATCCTCTCGGATGTATGGTATGAACCTTAGCAGTTCCAGGAATTTATTTATAAGGTCCTCCATCGACATTTGTCTGAGTCATAGCTCGTAGAATTCTTTCATTTTCTTTTCATAATATCTTTCCAAAAGGTACTGTTTTTTGAAATACTTCTTAAAGTCATACCAGTCTAACCGTTTCTCCTTCAGGCCCTTAGCCAATTTCACGTCTTAGCACCAAATGTTGGCCTTCCCTTTCAGATTGTAGATGGCCATTCTGACCTTCATATTGCTGGAATAGTTGTAGATTTGAAAGTATTTTTTGATGTCCAACAACCATGCCTCAACTTCTTCTCCTGTCATGAATTCTCCATCAAAGGTGGCTGGTTTAATTTTTTTTAAATTCTCCTTCAAGGTGGTCCACTTGTTTTTTTTTTTATCTATTTTAGTTTTGTCTTCAGCTGAAGGTGTTCCTTTCAACGAGCAATCTCCTTTTTTTGTTTCTGGCCTAGAATTCTTGGAGGCCCTTTTTCTAACCTCTTCATCGTGGTTATCGTCCTTTGGGATTTTCTTGGTCACTATGCTGCGCAACAAGACTTAATTTATCTCTTGTTGTTCCTGGTGTTCCTTCCTCAATTTCTCATTGTCTGCTTTGAAAACCTACAGCTCAACAAAAAAATTCCTAATTGATTACAGTACTTCCATAGGAGAGCTTCCGTCGCTTTTTTGCCTTGGGTCTCCATGAGGTTCCAGTTTTGAATTTCCTTCCATCCTGATTTCTGCAACATTTTGAGCTGCCATGATTAACACGAAACATAAAAGTATTATGTTTGTAACAAAGAAGTTTTTATTAGTTTTGCATACGTAAAATATATTTGACAAAGTGTTAATGTGGCCCTATTCAAGGCCTAGTGTTGTAAACTCTGCTCTGATACCATATGTAATGTACCTCTAATTGACATAAAAAAAAAATGTGTTTTTCTTTTGGCACATTAACCTCCAGCTTCTCGTTAATAAAAATTGTAGAACAGGATGTTAAAGTTTACCTTCATTATAGACTGACGTTCTATCTATTATATGAGGACAATACTCTATTAAAACCAACTTCATACTTTATAAGGTGGGATGTCAAAAGGTTACAATACCTTTCAACACATATATTTCTTTATAAATATTAATACTACTTATACCTATATTAATTTGCGTATGATGTTTATTAGGATTTGAATCCCAATCTCCTTAAAACAAAAGGATTTTGTAATGTACCTAAAAAAAAACTATCATAAATTTATTTATTTTTTCTTTTGTTTATACAATTATCCTTGAAAATTTTCGAGATCTCAAGCGAGTAAGCTTTCTATTATAAGGCTTGAGTCTGAAAGTTTGTTAGAGTCCTTATTGTCATCGACTGCCCTTACCATTCAACTTAAAGTTTTCTAAACTATGATATAATGAGTATTTACTGATCACTTCAATGTCTATTTAAGATACTGTAATTTATAATTACTCTCCTATCTATTTGTACCTATAACACTACCACAGTACAAGCAACTTTGGGGTTTTATGGTCAAAACCCTACATAAAAATATTACCATATGTTTACAATAAAAACAACTTGTAATACGATCTGTTACTTCCATACCTCTATCCGGGATGAAGACTCCCCAACGTTCTTTTACTAGTTCATTCATTGCATTAATAGAGTTGTTCCCATAACAATAAATTCCTTCTAGGTTCCTACAGTTCACGAAAAATAAAAAAAGGTCAAATGGGTTTTGGCGATTATAAATGTTGAACAAAAAAGGAAACAAAGGGGCCACACTACTTGCCAGAAACGCGAAAATGTGGGAAGACTCTAGACCCAGTACTTCGGGGTTTCAGGTTTCGAGATTCCGCAATTTCAAAAGACAAACATCAATGCACAAGAACTCCTGAATTGCGAAAACGGAGTGGGACCAGCACATCGGGGTTTCAGGGTTCGAGATTTCATGTTTGGAAGTGCCAAACATTAACACACCACAACTTCTGAAAGGTGAAAAAGGAAAGTGGGACCCACCCATCGAGGTTTCGGGGTTTGGGACTTTGTGAGTTCAAGTACCCAAACAACAACATATACAAACTTTTGAAATGCGAAAAAGGAAAGGTGAGACCCGCATTTCAGGATTTCGGGGTTCAGAACTTCGCGAGTTCTGGTGTCCAAACATCAACATAAACAAACTTTCGAAATGCGAAAAAAAAGAAAGGTGAGACCCGCATTTCAAGATTTCAAGGTTCAGAATTTTGCGAGTTCGGGTGTCCAAACATCAGCATAAACAAACTTTCGAAATGAGAAAAAGGGAAAGGTGAGACCCGCATTTTGGGATTTCAGGGTTCGGAGCTTCGCGAGTTCTGGTGTCCAAACATCAACATAAAAAAACTTACGAAATGCGAAAAAGGGAAAGGTGAGACCCGCATTTCGAGATTTCAGGGTTCAGAACTTTGCGAGTTCTGGTGTCCAAACATCAATATGAACAAACTTCCGAAATGCGAAAAAAAGGAAGGTGAGACCCACATTTTGGGATTTCGGGGTTCGGGGTTTCGTGGTTTCCAATGCCCAAACCTATCCTGCAACAACTCCTGAAATGAGAAAAAAGGGAAAAAGGGACTAGAACTTCGGGTTTTCACAATTTTCTAAATTCATCATATACTTTAACTATGGAAAGGGTAGACTGTTTTAAACAAAACAAGGAAAGCATAAAATATTCTGATAGGTGTCAATTCTCATGATTGTTTAGCATCTGATAAACAAAAGGGGTTTTCCAAATCTCCTTAACTTTCCAAATTTTGTCCTTTACTGGTGTCCTTACTTTCATTCTATGAGAAAGTAGGTGTAGAAGGATTCAATATCCGTTTACCTAACAAAATTTCGAAGGTCAAAACTAATGAGTTTTATATGCTTATATTCTATAAAAGGGTACAATAGGATAAAAAAATTATGTATAAGGTAATTTCTATTATATTCACTTAGAGCCACTTTTAATCAATGTATTATATTTTAACAATACTACATTTGTGCATCTAGTATATACATGAATATTAATTTTATTCCATAAGAGTTTGGTAATTATAAATGATGTTTTGAGGGATCTAAGTGTGGCTTCCTGGGGTTTTAATTACAGAAAGGATTTTCCCCATTGGTTTTAATCTCCCTCTTTCCTTACTTATAGAAATATAATTATAGGTGCATCCATCTAGCATTTTACTCACACGAGGAACAGTTCCTAGAGTTTGGATGTCTAGTACGAACTTCGTGACGACAGACAGACAGACTATATCCACGAAGGTAATTCATCTTCCGCAACAAATATATATACTTCAACTGTCAGATGTGAACATTCCAGCAGACGTATTATAACTATATATAGATACAGATTTCTTTCACACATATTCCTCACAATGAACAGATATTATCATTCAAATAGTTTACTTTAACGCAATTAGACATAATTTCCAAATAGATACATTACATCAATCAAACATAGCCATTCAAAATAGATAGGGGTAGATCAACATATCTAAATTCCAATCCATGGAAAGACAAAGGAAACAACCATGTTCCTCCCAACCGTAGAACAGGGCAGCCAAATCACTTGCCCAATTCACCCCCTAGCTTGACCATGAATCCATGAGGGTGAACTTTGAGACTCCTTAGCAATATTCCAAATTTTTCAGCAATTATCCCCTTTCCTCACACTTTCTAGGTAGTGCTCATAACAACAAGAGAACTCGCAATCCTTTCCCAACATACTTGGCAGCATCCTGCCTCCTCGCATATGCTATTTATTAATTTTTGCCTAGGTATTTTTTCCCTCCTTTTGGGATTTTCACAACTCTATTAATCCCTGATTTTCAGGGGCTTCCAGTGGCCAAATCTCTGATTTTCCACTTCTCATAATCAGTCCAGAGGCAGTTCCAACATGTTCCCCCACTCATGGAGTCATGGTCAACTGATTTTAACATGGTTGTTCCATTTGTCCTCCTGCAATTAATATAAATATTATGTTGTGATACAAGTGTCATAGTCAAATAGTTAGTTGAGTCCAAACAGATCTCTTCCCAATAGTCACAATAATTTAATACAATTATTAAATTCAAAATTCAGAATTTCCATAAATGGCAAAAATTTTCCAGATTCGAATTTGCCAAAAACGGAAATAAATTTCCATCACATAAAAAATATTTTATTTTTGGGGATGTCACAGATTTTCATGTTGCGCACAATTGTATAACGTTGCTCTGTCGTAAAGCATACCCATCAAGCTATGTAAACGTTGAGAGTTAAGATTTTGGTGTGAATCGTATCAAGTCATAGTTAGTGGTATTAATTTGTCAAAGACCGATTCGCTGAAACGAATTTCCCTTAAGGCTCAGGTGTCCTCATACATTTGTAGTCATCCGACTTAAGATTTTAAAATCATACAAGTCTAACACATAAGTCCTATGCAACTAAATCATAATTAAAGGGTTTTTCCATCGATAGAGAAGAGGGAAGGGTAAGCTAACTGAACAAGTTATTTTTGTGACCGAAATGCTTACAACTCGCCAGACTCGATATGACTATCATTAATCTTGTATCTTGGTTTGTAAGGGAAGAAAAGTATATGTAAGAAAGAGTTAAGGCTTTGTGCCTATGTTTAATGAGGGTCCTTCTCGCACCAGCCTTGATGACTCTCCACCTGACCTTCCCTACTCCCAATGTGCCAACTCTATCCGAGCACATGGCCCAGCGTCCTTTGGCATTTACTCTTGTAGTACACTCTTTAATTAGAGTTGGGTGAGCTCTTCCTCATCATTGTGACTTCTCGAGATAACCATATCGGCTCTGTGATGGCTCTTTTGGGTGAGGAGAAAAATGTGCACTGGAGGTCGTTGTTCAGCCCTTCCAGTCGACCCGACCTGTTTACCTGGTAAGATTTTATTTTCCTATTATGAATCTGCTATGCAATTTAAAACCAGAGACGTAGGTTTGGTGTTTCCAATCAGTGAAGGGCCCTTTTTACTTTCAGTTTGTTCACCGATTTTTTTCGTGTAATTCCTTTCGATGTACCGAGAATGTCGTAGTCCTTATCACTCTATTTCCTCGCTCTCAAAGCTCAGAGATTCATCGATTTATCCCCCTGGTAAATAGCTTAGGGTGTCCAGTATTGCTCGAGATGACTCTACTTCACGCTCTTAGCCAGTGGTTACAGGACGAGACCAGGATCGAAATATATGTGGGTTTTTGTTCTTGTGTTAAAATGGTTAGGGTACTTGTGTGTGACAACTCCTTTTCTCCCAGACTTTCTTTTGCGATGGTTTCATCCTTCTGTTTGGCATTTTGTTCGGTCACTTAGTTCCATTTTCAATGAAGCCATAGTCATTACTTATTGGGTAAAGAAAATCCAATACTACTTAGAGATACTCATGCCTAATTCCTGGAATAAACTTTATGGCATATGTCTTTTGAATAAAAGGTTCAGTGATTAAATTTTATAAGGGTAATGCTTCCATCGAATAAGAGTCTACACCAGTAGTTTTTTTTCTTGTATTGGTAATGCCAATTGTTGCGAGGTGACCTCGTAGGGGTCTGACCTTGTCATGCCCTGTGTTGACTGTTTGCTCACATTACTTTCTATAGTCTTTCATTGGGGAGGGTTGTGGAGTTCAAAATTTGGGGTAATATCTTGATTTGAAACTGCCCTTCGTCGCAACTCGATATACTTGTCTGTTTAATACAAAAGACAATATTGTTATCTAAATTGCTATGTTAAATCTATTGTAACTGTATTTTTATTTTTTTATAATTTTGTTTTCATTCACAGTACTGGTATAATCATTAATGTTGGGCTTTTTTGATGTGAGGACCCATTAGAGCCTTGTTACGCGCTTCTCCCACAGCCCGGATGTCCATCCAGGAGAAAATCAACAAGGAAAGAAAAGGGTGAGGCCACCAAATCGAAAGTTAAGTGCTCTCTAATATATTTCATTAATAGTAATTATTTGTTGGTATTCTATTACTTCGTGTGAACATTACTAATTCTTGGAATTGATAACTCTTTAAAGCCTATGTACCCGCAATGATTTCGGAGCCTCCTCTTCGTCTTTGATAAAAAGGTATTCGAGTTCCTTTACTGTTAACCGCTCAGGAGACCCGACAAAACAGGGTTATAAATTTTTAGTTGTAGGCGTTCGATAAGGCACTTGGTTTCCACGGTAATTTGGAAAGAGGGAATGTTTTTGTATCCTTGAGTTTTGGTTAGGCCATCAAGAATAATGATAATTCAGAGGTTTTTCCTATGGAAATTTCTTTCCGATTGAACTGAACACTATAAGGGTTTTTGTATCAAACAACTCGTTTCATTG